>PVJH01007778.1:0-90145 GCA_004026705.1 Nesogale talazaci
AAGTACAAGGCCTCTTCATGTCTCTCTAGTCTGTCTGCTGATGAGAAAGGGTGCACCCCATTTTGCAATTTTCACCTTCTCTTGAAGCCACTGCAGCAGATGAAAGACAGTAAGCAGAAGCTTGGTGAGTCTGTCCCCACAGTCCTAGCTGCTGTTTTCTAACCTATATCTAGAGGACATGGCATGTGCCTCACCATCTGCTGCCAGATAAGATGGCTTAGAACAGACCTGGGAGCCGCTTGCAAATGTTTAAAAGGATGACATGTGGATGAAGAAGTTAATTCATTTTCTCAAGTTCCAGCAGGCAAGACCAGAGTCAGTGGGTGGGATGGGAGGGAGCAGATTTCAACACAATATGAAAAACAATTTCCTAAGGATTCAAACTGTCTAGTAATGGGATTGCTGCCTGGAAGTTCTGTGCTCGCTCCAGTGGAAAGTGTAAGAAGGCCGGCCATGAAAGCAACATATACTATCTTCCTGGAGTGAAAACGTGATGGCCTGGTCACTACAGCCCGACTGACCCCTCTGAGCAATATTGATACAATAATTTGAGGAATGCATAGGGGAGGGGGAGAACATATAAGGAAAAAAGTAGGAGAAACGGTCTCTCTGAATTTCTTAAAAGACAAAACAATTCCTTCCCCCTCGATTCCAGCTTTCAAAGACAGCCCTTTTTAAGGAAAGTGTTGGACAGTTTGTTCCAGTAAAAATGTGCAGCCTCGGAAGCTCTCTGGCAGAGTTCTCTGTCATGTAGAACTCTCGCCTATAGGGCTGCTATGCCTTGCAGGGAGTGGGCTGACGTTGGATGGGCGACATTATTTCATGTAACAGCCCAAAGTCAGGGGCTCCAGGATGTCCCTGCTGAGGCAGAACTCAGCAATTGTCCTTTTGTTCACTCAAGTCATGTGGGCGTCTTTGCCCACACCCTTCATATAGCTGAGCTGCACTGCTCCATAAGTCATTTCATATTCTTACACCAATTCTACTAGGTAAATCTTATGGAGCTTACCCTACTAGACTGTCAGGATCTTTGATATTGATTTTGTTTTTCTCACAAGATTGCAAAGCTATGATGAGGATTGAGAAATCCAGCCTATATCCGTTCCACTTTGAGGGGAAAAGGAGAGGGCTCTGAAGAGAATGAGGGGGGCACATTCTCCAACACTGGGGAAGGAAAACCCATCTTACCTCAACTTCTTCCTTCCCATCTAGATGTATGATCTAGATGTCTTAACTCTTACTGTAGCGTGAATTAATTTTAGATGTAATATGGAAACAATGGATTTACAGATAGCGTTATAAGAAATGCCACTTAGTGTGTGCACTTAGTTCTTCACCATGGACTTAGTTCATCAGTGGGGCCACTCCAAGGGTGGTCCTGCTGTCACTTAGGTGTGTGACCGGAAAACTTCTATGACCACCTTGCTGTTCTCAGGACGGCGAGACGTGTTGAGAGAGACACAGTGAGTGAGTGCTGAGACAAGACACTTTTCAGGGTGTCATTCAGATGGTAACTTCTGTAATTCATTGTTCATATAAAACCTCCAATATCACCTGGAGTCAGGTCAGGCTCATAGTCCCTGAAACCCCCAGGGGCCTTTCTATTCCTGCTCCATCCGGCGGCAATGAGTTGGGGTCCTCTTGTCTCCTCCTGGACAATTTGGAGATCAGATGATGCAGAAGACAGAAGGAATGCGGGTTGCAGAATTCTATTTGGCTGCAGCCTTGGGGTAAGGGGGGTGGGTTTCTTCTTAGTGATGTGCCATGGGGCAAATGAGAACTATCTCTGAAGTTTCCTCTCCTGTAAAATGGGCAGCATAGGACATGTCTGCAAGACCTTCATCAGTTAACATACATAAATGTTCACTCTGTGGCCGAAATAGAAATGAGCACCTGGAAAGCAATAGTTGGCCCTATTTGGAAACAGTTCCCCTTTTATCTCTGTCCTTTCTGTATACCCCGAGAGACACCCACAGACAGTCCTGTGAAGCTTGCATGGCATGGGTTTTTCTGTGCTCTTGAGCCTCCCGACTCACCCTTTTAGACTTAGTAGGGGGCAGCCAAGGTTCCTTCCTGCTGAGCCAGGGTGCTCCTACATGGACAAGCTCAACGGCTGACAGAGGAGCCCATTGAACAGTGGTCGGAAATATTCCTACTTTAACATTTGTATAGGAGACATGTAACCGTGCAGACACTGGCAGGAGGCATGGGGGTTGTCTATCTTAATATCCTATAAAGCACCACACTCAAGTAAAAATACCTTCATTTGCAAAAGCTTTGACCGAGCCATGGTGACCCAGCAGCTCCCGGGCCTGACAATAAGTAGACACCTTATAAAAATTTATGAAGTTCAGGTTGTGAAGAGCAAACCGCACATACCGAGTAGTAGTATTTCTTATGAAAATAATTTCATCTTTAGGTTTGTTGTCTCCACATCACCTATAATAATAGCTTGTGCTGTGACCAGACACTCCAATGGCCTGTAAACTTCTTTATGGGCTTTTGGAAAGAGATGATAGTTTTACAAGATATAATTTTCTCATCTCATCACACTGGGTTATTTGAGATAGATAACATCCCAAGATGTAAAATTTTGGTCCTGAGTAAATCTTGTCCCTCTGAGACTTTCTATGCAGCTTGCTAGTGGAGTGGAAATGAGGCATAATAAATCCGCCCTGGGCCCACTTCCTTCCACATAACTCCATAATGTATTCTTTGCGTGGTACCCATCACTGCTCTCTCTGGCTAATCAGTCTGCAAGCAGGCTGGCTCTGTGCATGTGCAATGTGCCCTCATTGGTCCAGCTCTGGGGTCCTGGAGCAGCCTTACTTCTTACAGGTGTCTCTGCTAGAGCTTGATGCCATCCTGAGCCCTGGATCTAATTGTCTGACAACCAGTTACTCTAGTCATAGGGTAGGCAGCTTGTTGGATGTTATATATCATTTTAAAAAGACATTTTGCTTGACTAGTCGAGAAAGCCCCTCGAGTACATTTCAAGGCTCTCATGAGCCCTGAGTCAATTCTGACTCACAGTGCCCCAGTAGGACAGGATTTCTGAGGCGGTCACTCTTTACAGGAGTAGAGAGCCTCCGTTTTCATCCAGGGTGTAGCTTATGGTTTCAAACTGCGGACCTTGCTGTTAGCAGCCCATCATAGAATCCACTCTGGCCATTCGGCCCAGGTTTCTTTGTTTAAGAAATTCGTCACCCACTCTCCTCCAAGGGGCTGGAAGAGAAAGTTTGCCTACTGAAGCCACATGCTTCCTTCTTCTAGCTCCTTCCACTTTATTCCCAAGTAGCACTTCTGTATTCCTCACTCCCCTTCCTTGTCTTTGGTTCAGAATTATTTTGTTATGGTCCTGTGATACTACCTTAAAAACCAAGAGGGGCTGCAGGTGACTTGCAAGGAAGCCTTAGGAAACCTTTTTCCAAGAGAGAGTTGAGGTTACGCTACTGAGTTGGAGATGAAATATAGTTTTTCTGGTCCACTGTCCGCTCCTACTTGTTGTTGTGTCAGACTAGAGATTTATCTCTATGGGTTTTCACTTTGTTATATCGAAAAACAAGAAGCTGCAGGTCATGTTTGAAAGAGAGAGTTCTGTAATTGATCAACAGGGAAGAGCTGGGAGACAAACCTCCATTCCTCACCATCCTCTCATTCAGTAACTTAAAAATAAAGTATCTACTGGGACCTTAGAAGGAAGAGTTATCCGGACGGTACGGTGCCTCACAGAGCACAGTGCAGGGAGTTCCTAGAAAGAGCTTTAGGGGGGAAGGCTTAGTTCTTAGCAGAAGCCCTGATCAGAGTGCAGGCACCCAAAACAGCCAGATGGATAAAGAATCCAGCATTGAAATGTAAATATGGAGTGGGATGGAAAACGGACAGCAGAAGCAAAAACATCCTATTTGTTGACTTCTGGAAAACAATTGGTTTTATGTACCTAAATCACTTTAAGGGCTGTTCGTTGAGTAGCTGCTTAAACTTTTCCAGAATGTGTGATAATCTCCTCAACAACTTGCTGCAGCTCTGTGGAGGACGCTCGTGCACAGAGAGAGCCCGTCATGTGATGGGTGGCTTAGCTCCGCAGTGCAAGGGCAGGGCTGGCATCTGACTGAGATGGGCCAACTCCCAGCTCTAGAATGGATCCCGCCCCAGCAACATCAGTCTCACTTTAGCTCTTTCTTGTTAGAAATGGAGAACCTTGAGGCCCACCCCAGTCCTCCTGAAGCAGAAACTCCATTTTAAGCTGCTAGGTGATTTGCATGCATATTAAAATTTGACCAATACAGTTGTAAAGTGATGGCTTCTGCTTCCCATAAAGCTTCATCTTTGCCCCAGACTTCTGAGATGAGGCCAGGTCTTCTGTGTACTGAGAGGCGGGTTTGTAGGGGGGCATGTGTCAGAGATACTTCAGGACACGACATAAAGCAGGACAAAGTTATGTGGGGCCCCCTACCTCCACCCTGCCACCACTGTGATGGGGATACTTAGAACCGAGGACTAAATAAACAGTCGATGAATGGCCAGTTTCAGTTAATGTCCTTCTAAGAGAGCTGCTAAGAAACTCCTAGGGTCACCAATAATGTGTCAGCAAATTCTCCCTTAAACATATAGTGCTAATTAGCAAATGTCATAGGGCCCTCGGACAACGTGCCTGACTCGACAACTGGATGATTCTAATAGTTTGAAACTTGCAACTTCTGGTTCTGAAATGACTTCAAAATATGAAGAGCTCTTGGCACATAACCATCAAATTCTGCAAACAAGGATTCTAGCAGTTTTACTGAGAATACGGCCTTCAAGTATAGTTATAAAGAGAATAGCATGAAGCTGGGGATGTGAGAGTGTTTTCATTGCCATCTAGAGAGTAATTTCTCAGCTCTTCGGAGGATGAGGCCATTCCATAAATCAGTTAAAAGGGCACATTCAGTACTTATCAGGTGCTTCGTTGGAAACCATGCAGTCTATGAAGAGAATGTCTTTCATCACCTTGGAAAAGAACCAGCTGTTTTTGAAACATTCCCGCCAGCCACGTGACATGACAACCCTTGACAGTATGAAGATAATTGAAATGGAACAGATAGTAACATAGACCTAGTGTGACTCTGGGAAATCCACGACCACCGTAGGCATACCTGGAATTTTAGGACATCAACAGCCAGTTGGAAATACAGGAGAATGGATGAATTAGCACTTCCCTTCCCCAGGCTGCCTGTGGAGTTACCCGAAGAGTGAAACTCATAGTGGGCCCATTAAAAGGTGCCTTTTGCACACCTGATGCTTTGCATATCTAAGCCTGAAAAAATGACCTTTGAGAAAAGAAGATGTGTGGGGATCCATAGAGGCCTCTCAGGTGAGTAATGGTGTGACATGCACTCTGAATGATGACTCCACTTCTGATCTCTAGTAATGTGGATTTTAGGGGCACTTGCTCTTAGTCTGGTACATTGGATGGCATTTCTGTTCTAGCTGAAGTTCCTTTCATCAAGCTGTCTTCACTAGCCACAGCTTGTGTGTGAGCAAGATTTTCTTTTACTGCTTGACATTGTAACTTACTCTTTCATATTTTCCCTCTTATCAAACTTCCATTCTCTCACCTTCAGCAAATCTAAAATTGCCATTGGGACTTACTCTCTGCCTAGAGCAGTCCCAAAGTAGATACATGTGTTTATTCTTCTGAGATTCCTGAAGCATTAGCTCCTTTATATTTACAGGATTTTTCTGGATTTAATTAATCTTTTAGGGTGTATGTAGGGTGAATGTTATTATCCCATTTTTAAAAGGAAGGAAGCATTCCTGCACTTCATATTGTACATGTTGTCCAGACTGAATTACCAAAAGAGACAAGGGAATAAACAGGTCTAGGACATCGTTTTCCAAATGAAATTGTTCACTGACTATCTTTCTCACGCAAGGGGAGAGCTTGCTCATTGCCACTTTCACTTGCTACTTTGTTAGTTTTCATTTCAAGAATTTTCCTACTAGAGCTTGAGGGAAGTCCTGCTGCCTTCTGTTCTCAGGCCATGATTAAGTATCCCACGCATGTTTATGGACTTGGAAAGTGAACATTTCTTTGCATCTGCTGTTTTTTTGTTTTGTTTTGTGCACTAATGTTCCTCCCAGTAGATTCTTTTTTCAACCATTCCTTTTGGTCAACAGTTATGAGGTTTCCATCTTGCTTTTTCTCCTTCCTACAGTCCTCCTTTGGGACCCAAGAACAAGTGGAGGAGCAGTGTAGTGAGGTCCCAGGTTATGAACTTCCAAATTACCGACGTCTTGTATGATTTGTAGTTAGTTACCTGGTATTCTTACACAAATTTGCCCCCACGTTGAAGCCATTGAGTCATTCTACTTGCAATTAGGTCTTCATCACAGTCTTTAGCTTGCTACATGTGCCAGCCAAATCACTTGAAAAGGCATTGGAATCTCTCTTGCACGAAAGTAGGGCTAAGCAAACACTCTGCGAACCTATTCTGACTTAGCTACAAAGTTGATTTACCGACACTGAGGAACTGATCTTGTTTGTAACTCAGGAATTGCTTGTATACAGACGTGGAAGGTTAATTGAGATTCATTGACAGGCGGAATGCTAATGTACAAAGGCATAAACACTATGGGGAAAGGAAATCCCCACAGTACATCCACAGGTGAAAAAGTGATTCAGAGAAGGGTGATTCACTGAGGCCCACGTGCTGAAGGGGAGTGATTCGTGTAGCTACAAAGGTTAATTTACACAGATCGATGTACGGGTGAAACAGTGATGTACTGAGGTGTAATCACAGGTGGAAAGGTGGTTTCCTCGTAGTTGGAGGGCAATTCAGAGATACGCACGCTGTTGGAAAAGCAATTCATTGAAGCACGTGGAAGTGGGTACCTCTCAATCAGACTGAGGTTTATTTGAGGTGTGCATTCCTCTTCCTCTTCCAAGCACATAAGGTGGTGGTGATGCTGCTTATGCACTGGATTCCAACCTGCAAGGTCAGCAGTTTGAACCCACCACTGCTCTGCAGGAGGAAGACTTTTGTGCCCTTAAAGATTTACGGTAAAAATAATAGTAATAATAATAAAAAAAAGACTGAGCCTCGGTGGTGTAAGTGGTTGAGTGTGGGACTGCAGCCCGCGGCCTTGGTGGTTCAAATCCAATGGCAGCTCTCAGGAGCAGCGCTGGGTAGCGCCCACGACCACCAGAGGGCAGTGAGGCCCTCCAAAAAAATTCGTAAAGATTTGCAGTCTCAACAGGGTCCTGTGATTCAGAGTAGACATGACTAACGAGCACTGGGTTGTGTTGAGCTCCAAGCGGATATCTAGATGCTGGGTTCTGGCTCTCCCGCTTGCCTCAGTGGGGAGCTCTGGTACAGAGAGGGAAGCAGAAGTTGCCCATTCTAAAAGGGAGGCTGGCTTTGGTCTTCTAGAGGCCCCTTGAGGTTATGTTTTGAGAGGGAAGAGCACCAAGGACCTTCGGGAGGTTCTTCAGAGAGATATGAAAGAAGAAAAAGGAAATAGGTTTCCTCAGCTAATGGGATCCACTGAAGTGTCTTCAGGGCACAACGGAGCTTTGACAGGCCTTTGGAGGGAGTGATACAGCCAGGGGCACCAGGTAGGGATTACCCAGCCATGGCAACCTTTGCTAGAGTACAAGAAATGGCCCCTGGGCAAAGTCGGGAGAGACCTCCAGTGTCTTAGTTTTCTTTTGAAAATGAAATTCTGAGCACATTTTCTAGAGAAAGATCCGTCGATGACGTTCCACCTGCAGGAGATCGAGAAGGGCGTTTCTAGCAGGTGGAATAGCATGTGCAACAACTATGACGTTTACAGGGCAGTGTCCTCTGCCAGCAATTGATTACATCCTGTCATCGGGTGTGTGTTGAAGAGTAGCTGGAGGGGTGGGTATAGGTTTCGCAGGGGTGGCCTTGACTGCCATCTGGTGGAATCACTCTAGGTCAGTGATTTCCAAACCTTTAGGATCATACATTGTTTTTCAAATAAAATTGTTTGCAGAAACTCTCCTCACAAAATAGATCACCGGGAAGAAGCAGGCCAGGGTCCCCGTGTCAAGTCCTACGCACACAGCCCTTGATCCACGAGGCACCCCTTGAAGACTCTGACTAAGGATCACAGGGAACCCATTCTCAGAGCAGATTTGAAATTTACGAAGATCAGCCACCAGGGCATTATGAAAACACAGTGAGGAGCAGAGAGGGCGGACGTCAGACTGGGTTTAGAGAACAATGTCAGGGGAAGAGGCTCAGCACTTTCCCTAAAGCTCACTCCACCAAGTCAATTCAGATTCATAGTGACTCCCTCAGACAGGTTAGATCTGCCCCTGTGGGTTTCTGAATCCGTCAGTCATGGTGGGAGTAGCACACCTCATCTACACACCTCATCTTTCTCTGAGGAGCGGTCAGTTGTTTGGAACTGCTGGCCTTGTAGTTAGCAGTCCAGTGCAGAAATCCATCATGCCTCTATGGTGCCTTACCACGCTTAACAGAAGATATAGGTTTTTATTTTGAACTTAATTTGATGCTGGGAATTTTATTCTCGTCAAGTCAGGATCACATGTTCCTTCTCTGAATTAGATCTTATTCCAGGGGATTTTATATGAAGGAATTCTGCTAAGTCCATGGAAAAATTCAATGACATTTAAATTCCATTTTTCCAAGGATTTTTTTGAAGCTCTCCCCACCCCACCCCCCACACACATAGTGGGGTTGTTTATTTTGATGGGTGGCCCAGTGGTTCAACACTTCATGGCTAACCAAAAGATCAAAGATTCAAGCCCACCAGTGATTCTATAAGAGAAAGATGCGGCCTTCTGCTTCTGTAAATATTACAGTGTTTTGATAATGATAAGGGAACAAATGTACAAATGTGCTTGACAGACGGCGGGTGTATGTATTGTGATTGTATGTATGTATGTATGTATGGATTGTGATAAGACTTGTATGAGTCCCCAATAAAGTTATTTTAAAAAAGCCACCCTATGGATCTTGTAGATTTTCTAGGAGATGATTGAAGAGGGCACTGGGATTGGTTTTATACGTCGAGTAAGAACCACCATTCAGTGAAAGCGTCGTTCTGTGAAGTGGAGGCTTTTTCTATTAAACACTGAAGTGTATAGATTGGAGAGACCTGGAAGGCCAAGCAGCTCCCCGAGTTTAGAGTTAGAGTTAAAAATCCAGATATCTGCAGTAACAACACCCTCGACCCTGGCAGCTGGTCTCTGAAGACTTCATGGAGAGTGAGCCATTTTGTCCTTGGGGATGATCAGGAGGCTTCTCTTGCCATAAAAACTTAAGAGACAAAAAAAAAATCTTCTTCTTGGAAGATTCTTCCAAGACAACATCCAGGCAGGTAGCTCTGGATCCTCACAAGTAATTTCTTTAGTACACATCATGGCACGACTTCCATGAGGCCACGAGGGAAGACTGTGTCTGTTTAAGAGCTCTCAGGGATTCACAACCGACACAGGGGCAGCTTTGCCTCCAGGAAATGTGTGGGCATATTGCTTTCTTTGTCACCTCTGGGATGGGCAGTATGCTACTGGCATCTACTGGGTAGGCCAGGGGTGCTGCTGACCAACTCCCAAAGCCCAAGGCAGCTTCCTCCCCTTTCCTAACCTCCCTGTGTTAGTCCGGGTAGACTAGAGGAACAAATTTCACAGACACGCATATAGGTATAAGGAAAGGGTTTATATACAAAAGAAATGTGACCCTAAGAAGGCATCCCAATCCAGACCAGTGCAAAGTCATAAGTCCAATATTAACCCATATGCCCGCAATCAGTCTACAATGTCTGCTTCCGACTCAGGAAGTCACAGGTCAGTGGGTGCAGAATTCTGGCGCTGGCAGGGGTCTCCCCATGGCTCCTCACTTCCAGGGCTCAGGTCCATCAACAGTATGCCACTTCAGCTTCAGAGGTCTGTCTTCATCAGGGCAAAGCCGTGTGGTCTCTTCATTTGCTCCTCCAACTTCTCCAACGCTGCCAGCTTGTCTTGTCCATGATTAATCATCCCTCAAACTAACTCCCAACAACTGGGGAAGATAGCTTCTCATCTTCACGAGGGAAATACCGAGAGATTTCCCAGGAGTCTCAGGAGAAAGCCATGCCCACATAGAGGCCTCATCAGCTACTAAATGGCTTTCTCCTGATTAACAGGCCACACTCCACCCCTACACTTCAATTATAAAATTAACATAAGCACATGCCTCCAGGAAACCTGTGGGCACGTTGTTTTCTTTGTCACCTCTGGGATGGGCAGTATGCTACTGGCATCTACTGGGTAGGCCAGGGGTGCTGCTGACCAACTCCCAAAGCCCAAGGCAGCTTCCTCCCCTTTCCTAATCCCCCTTCCCACAGTATCCCATGCAAAATAGCAGCAAGGTTGAAGGAGGAAAATCCAGGTCATACATGAGAAATCACATTTCAGCCACTCCTTTTACAAAGCCTTCTCCTCTTTGCAGAGCTCGATCTCTGAAGTAAAGCACAGGCTCTTGTCAATATTTCACCCCATCCACCCTTCCCGAGTGTCTGTTATCTTTCTGCCATCTGGCCTCAACCCAAGGCTGGCGAGGAGGCTGGGCACGAGGACCCTTTTTCAGGCTATCCCTTGTGATCAAACTCAGTGCTCATCTTCTGATTTTTTTTCTAACTCTGGCCTCTCTGTATCTGCCATGGTCTGGCCATAGGGGATTTTGTATTTGCATCATCTATTCTCTCATCTGGTTGTTTTCACCCCCAATTTTGAAATTCAAACGGTACAACTCAATTACCTTTTCTCTTGCCTCCTGCTGTATTTCCTTTCCTGGGGTCTGTAAAGACAGAGAAGCCAGGGGGCTGAAAGGGGTTAAGCCGGATTATAAGGGAAAGCCTTTGCTTGTCCAGGTTATATTTTGCCAACTCTTTTCTGAAACCGATGTCCCTGGAGATGTTGCTAGATTTTCTACAAAAGGGAGGGGGACTTTTGCATGTGGTACCCTTCTCTAGGAAATCATTCATCACAAAAAGATTCTTAAAATCTCAGGAAAGCTGTTTAGATATGTGTATTCCAGGACTTCCCCAAAGTATTTAACCAGAGAACATTTCTTTTCCTCCGACTCCCTAAGAAACATTTGAACATAATTTTGGAAATGCGAATCTATGAGTAAATGGGATTGTCATCAAAACCCTGGCAGAGAGAAGATAGGTTCAAGAGAAGTTAAAAGACAGACTCAATAGGACTTTATGATTGATTCGATGTGGGTGGTTAGGAAGCTGGAGAAATCAATGAGAAACCTCAAAACTGAAGGAACAAAGCCTGTATCATTCCTTATAAATCACAAAGTATTAGACACTAGGGGTTTTAAAAATATAAGCTGCAAAATGACAAAGCTGCGTTCATCTCTCTCTTGGATTATTGCAATGGCTTTCTAAATGGTCTCCCTGTTTCAGTTTGCCTCCTTTTCTAGACTCCACTGCACTCCGAAGCATCACCAAAGACATCTTTCTAAACAAAAGCCAGATCACATCCTTGTGCTGCCCCAAGGCTGTGACAATCTAGATTTCCATGCATGATGTTCAGTGTCCTTTGTCAACATCTTCCTGAATAAGTATATGCCTTGGCAAGGTGAAACATGGGTGAATCTGATCCCATAAGAGCCAACCTTGCGCTACCTGTCACTAAGAGCTCATGTACTTTTGAGGGACTCTGTAGGAAAAGACAAGTGGTGCTGTGGCATCTGGCTTCTGCTCTTGTTCTAGAAAGGCTTTGATTCTGCTAAGACTCTAGCCTTTATGGACATAATCACAACTCAAAGTGCGTGATGGATTGTCTCTCTCCAGAGTGAGGCTGCATACATTCCACTTGCTCATTCAGATCCATTTTGACCATTGTTCACTCTATTCTGTGCTCTGGGAGGCTGGTTTAAATGGAGTGAATCCACAGGACTCTTTCCTTCTGTCTTACAGTTGGGTTTGGTTAATGGGGAATGCTGGCAGGAGGTAGGAGGTAGGCAGGACATGAGGCCAGGGTGTTTATTTGCCAGATTCCTCTCTCTGGGAGGGCACCACAGATTGTCACTGCTACTGCTGAGGTTACCTCATTTTGGGTCTCTCCTCCTCTACAGGTTCAGGTAACTCTTTTTTCTTTTCTTCCTGGGTCTGGGCATAGAAGCAGAACCCCAACTTAAAGCCTTGACTTCTGCATATTCTTGTGGTGACTCCTCTAGACCTATATACACCAGTTACAGTTGAATTGATTCTGACTCCTAGCCGTGTCTCCCTATGGGACAGATGAGAACTTCACTACTGTACTGTTTGTCGGAGTGGGAACTGGAGCTGATTGCCACATCCTTGTCCAGGGGAGTGGCTGGTGGGTTTGAACTGTTGATTTTTCAGCACACAGCTGAGCGCTTCACCACTGCATCACCAGGGCTTTGATGCTTGTATAGATAACCTCTCCCACTGACATGGGGTCAGGCCATCTCATGGCCCTTTTAAAAAGGGTTTCTAAGCCTATAAATCTTCACCGGGGCAAAGAGCCTAATCTTCCTCCCACAAAGTGCCTGGTGGATCTGAACTGCCAACCTTGGAATTTATATTTACAATAATCACATGCAGTTCTCTTAGAAAAGCGTCCTCCTTCACTGTCCAAATTACGGTCAACATCTGAAACACTATTTTTTGCATTTCTGGAATTTAAGGAAGATTTTAGTAAAAAAGTATAACCTTTTATATTTTTTCCCTCGTGGTTTCAAATAATGCCATAAAATTAAAAAATGGAATATTAAATTTAAAAGTATCCTTGAAGAAAGGACACTCTTTGTTTTCTGGACAGAAAGTCCCCTTTTTCTTGTGATCCATTGACCGGAAAAATGTTGAGTTGCTTAACTAATAAAAATCAATGGAGGAAAACTCGGAGTTAGTTGGCCTTGTGAGGTGGACTCCTTGTGCACACAGTTCTCTAGGGTAAGAATGATTGATTAGCCTAGGTGGTAGGAGTTTAATTGGAATACAAAGACCTAAAATACTTTAAATGACTTCATAGCTACAGCTTTTAAAGCTGGCCTTTAATGATTCCAAAATGAACTTGATTATTATTTTTCAACCCTTTATTGTGACTTGGGTGAAGGTTTACCAAGCAGAGCATCAATTTTACTTTTGATAATTTACACATAGTTTGATGAATGTCATTCATTGCAGGTCCTCAATGGCACACCACTCATCCCACCACCTAACCCTTCTGAACTTTGCCCTAGGGATAATAATGTTTTTGTTTTTGTTTTTTTATCTCAAGCATTGGTTATGTTAAGGTGCATGCACTCACTTGGATTATTGTTCCTCAACTTACAGCCCTATCTAAGAACACAGACACTGGTGGGATTAAGGGTCTTAGTCTTAGGGTGGGCATGGGAGCGGTCCAACCAGCCTCTACCAGACTAATAAGCCTAGTTCCTTTTATGATACTCAATTTTGTTTCACCCTTTTCTCTAAATGTACCCAGGACCTTGTAATGTGATCCTTTTCAGAGAAGTTGGTATCATACTGGGCACCATCTAATTCTTGTCTGATACCAGCTGTTGAATAGCTGCACCTTATGTGGCTTTTTTACAAGCTTTTAAGACTCCAGTCACTACTACCAAAGTAGGATGCAAAATACTGTCTTTGTAGACTATGCTATGTCAATTATCTTTGTTCTCTCTTTTTGGGGGGGCATCACTGCCTTCTGGTGGTCATGGGAGCCACCCAGCACTGCTCCTGAGAGCCACCGCTGGATTTGAACCCCCAAGCCCTCTGGCTGCAATCCTGCACTCAACCACTTACGCCCCCGGGGCTCAGCCCCTTTGTTCTCTCTTTGACTATAGTTCTTAACCCTTATGTCTAAGGAATTTTCAATCTCCCTGAGTATGCCAAATAAACTTTAAAGAATAAGTAGAAACAAGACTCCTGCTGATGGGAGATAAACAGTTCCATTCTGGGGTCAGGTGAAAACGTTTTTCAAGAGAAAAATCCTACAGAATTAATCTATATATAGTAATGCCAAGTCTTGATATATTCCCTTTTTGTACTTTTTTTTGAATTTGAAGAACAGAATATCTAGAAGGGCTTCAAAAAGTTCATGGAAACTTTTCAGAAACCCCTTCATCTAGAGCAGAAATGGACAGGACCGCACTTAGAGGGAACAGCAAAACGCCATGATTTTGGTTTGTTTATAAGCAATATTCATCTCTAGGTGAATTAATATTGGTTAATACCATCTTTTTTATTTTAAAGCAATCTATTTCAAAGGTAGTATTGTATATGTTAACTTCATCTCCCAATCATAAAAACTGATTTGTTCTCACTGCTCAGTGAATAGTGCTCAAATAGCAAGCTAGAGGTATCTAGAAGTTTCCAATATTCTCTAGTATTCTGTAGCCATTTCCCCTTGGTGGACTGGGCCATCTGGCCATATATATATGTATGTATGTATGTATGTATATATGTATGCACATCTATCTATCTCTATCATCTTTCTCCTATTAAAGTGTGCACTTTCCTTTTTTGGAGAAATTTTGATTTGGAAATAGCAGCATCACAAACATAATAAACATTTCCTACAAACAAACAATAATAAACAATAATAATAATAAATATAAAAATAAGAAATAATAAATAAAATAATAAATAATAAATAAATAATAAACAAACCCTACACATATGACAAGGTTACTGGGCTGAGATTTGGCAGGAAAGACTATGTTCCATTTGATTGGAAGAGATGCACACTCATGTCCTGGCAGCTTTTGATTCGAGTGGTAAGAAGACATATCCATCAAGCAGATTTTGCTGTGTGTTTTTTCTTGCTTTGTACACCCTGAATTCTAAACATTGGCATGAGGATTGATTATAATATGATTGGGAACAAGCCCGGTAGTCTTTCTCACAGGACCTGTGGTTGTTTGGGACCTTGCAGAGATACTTCACCAGAGACGTGCTTATCATGTTCCTGGGAGAGAGGATTAGACCCCGGAACCTTCCTTCCTCAGCCCAGCTCTTGTTCCCCTGCTTGTTCTTCCCTTTCCTCAGAGTGCTAGCACTATGTCTACCCTGCACCTTGAACTGGAAATATTGGAGATTTATATTTTAAAGGAATTAAGAAGCATATGGTAGTAGACTTCACTCTTAACTTTTGTGCTTCTTCTAGCTGTGATTCTGACAGCTAAAGTTGATAAAATTCTCATTGTTATGCAATAGCTCTGAAAACACGCTTTGTCTCTTTCGGTTATTCATGGGAGAACGTTGGTGCCTTCCGTCTTTGGAAGCATCTAGCATTTATACCCGACTGTGCTGTTCTGTCTCAGAAGCTTGATTTCAAGCCTTAAATGCGTGACGATGAGACCTTTACAAGAAGGGAAATAGTCTTGATATTTATTACCATGTTACAGCAATCGGGTAAGAATTTTTGGAATTCAGAAATCTTTTCTCATGAGGAATCCAAACATGAGAATATGTTAACGCGAGGACCCTCCAGGTGCCTTTTCCAGGAAGCAGTGCCTTTGGGGACAAGAGACCACGGTGAGTCAGCTGTCTCTGTGGCTTCTTCTGCCGGGCACTTGCTTGGTGACCTTGTTGGTGGCACTTGTTGGTGACTTCAGCCCTTTTCCATTTTACTTTTTCCTCTTGACAATTTCCTTCTGGAAATCTCTTTGGACTTCCTGCTTTGGCGGGATGTATTTTGGGAGACAGATGCTATGTAAATGCCAGTCAGGATTGATCACATTTTCCACCTTAGGAGTGAATTTCACTCAGAAATGAGAGCACAAAGCACTGGTAAATTCTTTTGACCTTGTGGTCTTTACCTAAAAATTAGAAAAAAAAATAAAATTCAAGTACAGTTTAATGAAGTACCCTGGGATAAATGACTGCAAGTTCATTACCATATAAGCACTGTGTTCAAGATAGATTCTTTTCTGTATGAATTTTTGGCATTGGCAGCTTGAAAATCCTTGCTTTATTAGTTGGCAAATGATTCTGGTTTTTTATCACATTTTATTGTCAATCTCAGTTTGGGGAGGTCTAGGAATTCAAAATTATATGCTCAGCTGACCCTTTAATTAGCTCTCATTCTGTCTTGCATGATTTATAGCCTGGCGGCTCACATGTAGCAATGATATATGATTTAATGAAGTGGAAAGCAAGAACAGGTTCGCACCTCCAATTGTTTCATGCTTTCCTCTCCCTGGTGATGGGAGCGCTGGGGGCAAAGACAGCAGCAATTCCATCCCCTCGTTCATTTAGTATGACAAGGACCCACAGTTCCAGTTTCCTGTGATTTGCAGTTGTTTGCAAGTATACTTTTTGTTTCATTAGGAAACACAAGTGCATTGATTCCTGTCTCTTAGAAGAATCTTAAAAGAAAGATGAGAGAGGCTATTACTGCAGATTCTCTTATTTTGCATTTTTTACTTTATTGCCCTAAATGCAAATATTGCAAAGAAAGCACGATGGTCTTTAGTCAGCAGTGTTTTGCAGGATTGTGGCACTGTGTGTCCAGAGTCTGTAGGTGTGTACAGAGCCCAAGAGGCACTGGCTGAAGCCCAGGTTATTGGAGGGGACAGGATGACACAGTCCTGGTTGGAGGACAGATAGCAAACTGATAAAATGCGTGATCACGGTGCTGTCTGCATGGTGCTATGTGGTGAATGCCACAAAGAGGTTTAAATGGCATGCTGGGAACAAGGGGCTGCTCTGGGGCTGAGGTCAGAGAAGGCGTGATACAAATGCTGCAGACACGGTCTGGAAGCAGAGGTGCCAGGGTACCATCAGCACATAGTCCCCAGCAGGAGCACATTTGATAGTCAGGAGCAGGGGAAAGAAGGAGCGCAAGGATGAGGATTGATTGATCCGGAAAGGTGAAGAATGGAAAGGGTAGACAATCTGGGCTTCGAAGGCCACAGGAAGAAGGAGACAGCGTTACAGCAAGTGCCATATTCCAGAGGAGTTTCCCAGGGTTCTTCCTGCTCCTGTCCCACTGCACCCCCAGAAACGGTGGCATATGTGTTTAATTTGTGTGGACTTTGTGAATTTCTACAATTTATCTGTCAACTTGTCATACTGTGATGTCTTTTATGTTGTTTTGGCATTGAAACCTCTGCTGCTGGTTTCTCCATCAGCAGCAAGATGACTCGTGGACAAGTTTCAGTGAAGATGAAGACAAAGCAAAGCCTGGCAATCTGCTTCTAAACATTAGCGGATGAAAACTCTAAGGATCCCAGCAGAGCCTTGGGCAAGGCAGTACTGGCAAAGGAACCCATGAGGCTAGAAGAAACTCAGAATGCACTGGGATGGGGGGTCGGGGCATGGGGCTGGAACCCCTTCCAGGATCATGAAAATGACACGGAACCAAGGGACATTAAATCCAATTGTGCAACTCTTGCCACGTGTTTGAGCTTATTTGACAGCTAGCAACAATTTCCGGTGTTCTGGCAGCCTAATGGGTCACACGTTGAGCTGCTCACCCCCAAGTTAGCAGCTTGACCCCACCAGCTGCTCCATGATGTAGACAAGGATGGTGCCCTTCAATATGGATAACAACTTCATGTAAAAAATTTTTTTTTCACAACTGAACCAATAGGTAGCATTATGATAAATGGAGAAAAGATAGAAGTCAGCAAAGGATTTCACCCTACTTGGATCCACAATCAATTCTTTTAGGGAAGCAGCAGTCTAAAGACCAAATGAAACATTGCATTGGGGAGATTTGCTTTCTAAGATCTCGCTAGGTGTTGAAAAACAAGAATGTGAGTTTGAGGGCAAAAGTGCACTGACCCAAGCCACAGTATTTTCAACTGTCTCATGTGCATTTGAAAGTTGAGCATTGAGTAAGGAGGATGGAGGAAGGATCCGGGCATTTGAATTGTGGTTGCTGGCAGAGAATATTGAACGTACCATGGATTGTCAAAAGAACAGATAAATCTGTCTTGGAACCAGTATAGCCAGAATGTTCCTGAGAGGCAAAGGACACTTCAGGTCACATCCTTCAGATTGTTATCAGGTGAAATGTGTTATCGGGACCTAATACTTGGTAAAGTAGAGGGGAAGTGAAAAAGAGGGAGACTTTGGACAATATGTATCGCCACGGTCCTGCAAGGAAGGGATTGAGCAAAACACCGATGGAGAAAGAAGGTGCAGGACCAGGCAGGGTTTCATTCTGCTGTGCATGGGGCATCTGTGAATTGAAACTGACTTGGTGGCACCTGGCACCAGCAACAAAAGCAACTTCTGTAAAGAGTTCAAATCTCAGAAATCCAGCGGGACAGTTCTACTCTGCCTTATGGGGTCTCTGTGAGTCCAGAATCAACTCCGTGCAACTGAGCTTACCAGCTTCCAATACACAAGACCTCTTTAGAATATTGAAAAGCAAGGAAGTTAGTGGAAGAGTTAGAGAGCCATGGTATTTTCGGTCACCTCTTGTATATTTAAAAGTTGGACAAATGAATAAGGAAGACTGTAGAACTGGAATGGGGAAACATTTTTTTCTGGATTTTTTGGGGGGATATTTATAACATTTTTCTCAGGTCATTCTAGTCAAACATTTAGTTAACTCACCTTAATGTGATGGCTGGAATTGCTTCTCTTTGGTGAGACCTCTATCGATGATTTCTCTGGCCTTTTAAAGCACATGGGGAGGATGTTTCCCACTCCCACTGTGGAAGCTTCGATGCATTTAAATTGTGGTGTTGGTGAAGAATATTAAATGTATCACAGGCTGCCAGAAGAACAAACAAATCTGTCTTTGGAGAAAGTACAAGCAGTATAGTTCTTGGAAGTTTCATTTTACAAACTGCGATCAACTTATCAGGAGAACTCAGTCCTGGGAGAAGCATATCACACTTGAGAGACGGTCAACACAAAAGAGAAAGACCTCGATGCAAGTGGTCAGTGGGTCAATGGGTCAATTTGTCAATGGGTCAGTCATCCGAACAGGTGTGAGGATGGCCAGGACCAGGCAGTGCTTCATTCTCTTGTATGTAGGATTGCAAGGAGTAGGTCTGAACTCCATAACGTCTCACAACATCTTATGCATTTACTCCGTATAAGACAGTATGTTGTTTCTGCTCCAAAGGCTAGGCAGAAGCATCCGATCACTTCCAAGGATCCTACTGCCCCTGTATTTTTAAAAACAACCAATTACAAAAACTTGAAAAAGTTGTGGATACCCCTGAGTTGCCTGTACCAATTGGTAACAGTTTTTACCTCTGCTTTATGATATTTCCTCTATATGCACTTGACTTTCTTTTCTATCTTCCCCCCTTTTTGCTAAGGTATTTCAGAGTGAGTTGCACTAATCACATTCAACTTTAACTATTTTAGTATTTAATATCTTATTATGTCTAGGAAATTTAATTGTTCTATATATTTCCCTGTAATTCAGTTTAACCCTACCATGTTATACCCAATAATGCCCTCTATAGTTTTTTGATTGCCATTTTTTAAAGTTTCCTTTAATTCAAAACAGTCTCCTCACAAAATTTGTCTGTTATGATATTGGTATTTTTGAAGCATACATGCCTGTTGCCCTGGAGAAAGCCTTGCAATTTTGATTTGTCTGATGTCTCCTCATGATGAAATGCAGTTAAGCATAGGTGGTGGGAATGCTTAGGTGATAGAGTGACCCTCAGCATACCTAACATGGGACTAACAGAATACTTAACATGAATACCTAACAGAATACCTAACATAAGTCTCTAACAGGGACTCATGATGCTGGTTTGTCCTAATGTTGATGATATTAAGCTGGATCACTGGGTAAGGATGTGTCTGCCACATATCACCACTGTAAACGTATCTTTCCCCTATGGTAATCAATAAATAATTGTGGAGAGATACTTTGAGACTAGGAATATCTTATTTCCTAACAGCCTTTCAACTAATTATATTAGGATTCACCGAGGCATTTTTTTAGAATCAGCTATTGCTATGGTGGTTGTAAAAGGATGACGTTCCATTTCTGGCATCCCTTCTATACTCACTAGTTGTCTTACTTGGGTAAAGAACAGACTTCCTCCCCAACTTTCACCTTAAAATACCAATATGAACTCAAGAATTTTTTATAGTCCATTTCTAGTATTGATTTTGAACCTTCATTTATCTCAAGATTGACTTGAAGACTCCACTCAGACTGACTCCGCTTTTCACATTTCACATTCCAAGGCCATTTCTGAAGCCTTCTTTTTCCTCTGAGAGCTGTGGTGGCAGAGTAGATGATGCCCTGGGCTGCTGTTTGAATGCTCCTGCTGCTGCACAGGAGGTCGATGAAGCCCCCTGCTCCGATCAAGACTTACCCTCTTGGAAATTCACAGGAGCAGTTCTCCCCCGCCTTGTAGGGTTGCCATGGAATAGGATCAGAGTGATGGCAGTGGGGTTAATTTTTGATTTTTCCTTTCTTTCAGATAACGATTTCTCACTTACATACTTTTCCTACCTCAGTCAGGAATGATGGTTTCTTTAAGGGTTATCTGTTTATGTGTCCAAGTCAGGGAAAGGTGCTTAGAAACCAAGATCTGGGCACTCGGTGTGCATGAGTCATTGTTTTCGGATGCTTCCCAGTCAGTTTTAGCTCATAGCTGCTTTACACGCAGCCCGACAACACACTGCCTGGTCCTATGCCATCCTCACAAGCTTTCCTTTGTTAGTTCCTATTGTGTTGGCTCCTGTGTTCATCCATCTTGTTGGAGGTCTTCTTGTTTTACTACCTGACAGCTTCACCAAGCAGGACATTCTTCTCCAGTGACTGGCCCCTCTGATAGCATGTCCAAAATGCTGAAGATGAAGTCTCACGGCTGCTTCTAAGGCATATTGTAGCTATTGGTGCTTTTTTTCCCCCTGGCATGTATCTTTGACGATGGGGGTTTAATTGCTTCCAGAATGGGGGCCTTGTTGTTTCTTGAACGATGCCGTGGACAGAACTAGTCAATAAATAGATGCTTATACAATCATGAGTTCTAACTGGCACCTTTAATTCCAATCCAACATCTCACCGTTCTTTTCTTTCTTTCTCTGTTCCACAGCCGTGTCTCCCTTTTCCCATTGAAAGAACCCTGGTTCTTAAAGCATCAACACATCTATTCATTTGTAGCTGTAATAAAACAAAAATAACCTCAAATCTCTTGCCAATGAACTGATTCCAAATCATGGCAATTCCATGAATTGCAGAGTGGAACTTCAGAACTGCTTCCCCTGGGGTTTTCTTCCTTTTCTCCCTCCGTTTTTCATTCTTTTCTTTTTAGACAGTAGTGACCTTCAGGATCAAATTGCTGGGCTTCTTCCAAGGCCCCGAGGTGGGTTCAACTGGAAAACTTTACTCTTAGTAGCTGAGTGTAGAACCATCTGGGCACCCAGAGCTTCTGGTGGCTGATTCCCCCTTCTCCAATTTTGGCATTGGGACCCTGCTATCAGCTGCCTACTATTGACGCCCATAAACAGCTGTCATCTTGGAAACCCACAGGGGTCTCTGCAAGTCAGCAATGACTCATTGATGGCGGTAACTTTGGCTATTTTTGTGCACTTATATCAGTATGAGCAGCAGACTCATTCAGAAAAGTTAAACATTACTTTGCAGCTTCTTTTGTCATTAAAGATATTTCATTAAGGTTATAAAATCATAATTGTTGTTGGATACCTTGGGGTTGTACTGATTCATGATGACCTGTACAACAGAGCATTGTTGTCATGGGTGAAGTCCTTACTTGAATCGCTTCTGTATTTTCCTCTGTCTGGTTATCATTTTGATATGTCTTTCAGTTCACGTGTATAAATTAAATTTTAGTATTTTCCCTTCCCGAACTTTTAAAATGTATTATATAAGGCATTAAAAATATTGTAAACACCAGTAGTCACATTTTTCTTTAAGCTCTAAAGAGTTGACAGTATATGCATACTAATTATTAGTGAATAGACAGCTTTACCACAATAGCCAATGGGCATCAATACACTTCTAGACCAGTAAGGGAGTATACAGAATAGTAAATTCTTCTTGGTTGTGTGATCCAAGAATTACTATTTGCATATAAGCTGAGTTTTTCAGCACATTTTTAATGCAGTTTTTGTACTAAAATTAGGTACATCAGCTGATATTCGAGTTGGCTTACACTTGAGTGTATATGGTATTTCTCATCTTAATAGTTGTCTTTAAATTTTGCATTTGAATTCATGTTATATTTTAGTGAGACACTAAATGTGTTTTCATTGTCCTTTAATTTATACTGCCTGCTGCACAATGTTCCTCATGTGTATCGCATTTTATTTATGAGATCTGATCCATTTGGAAGGGAAAAAAAGACATATACAAATTTCCAGTATATTCTCACTCAATCATCAAATTATAGTTAGAGTTGGAGAAACAAAAGATAGAAACTGAAAAGCATGAGTAAATAATCATGTCTTAATTAATTAAAATTTCATAAATAATTGCTTGAATAATTAAATAATCCCACTGATGGTTTGCATTATTTACTTAGCTCTCTTTCCTTTTTTTCTGGACATACCTAGAGAAATATAGAGTTTAGTAGAATTTTGAAAAGTGAATCTCAAGAAGCTATAAAATATCTTTGAAAAAATATTATGTAACAATTATTTTATGTAACAATTATTTTTGGTCAAAATCAAAACATTTTCAATTGAATACTTTAGAAGGTAATGCCATTGAATTGTTAAAGGTAATGTCAGCAAAGTGATTTCTTTTAGCACAGTTCACTTATTCTTGAAGCAAAAATTATTTGTACTCATATACTGTGTCCTGGTTATGTCTTGGAGATTTTTCTAAGATGTTACTTTAATTCATGGGTGCTTTGATTATTAGTATACACTGAGTTTGGGATGGTATAGTCAACCCTAAATATCTCTAGGTTCCACATTCTTGTTTGGATTTAGCAATCTTGGATCAAAATATTTTGGGAAAAAAAGCAGTTAAGTGACCAAAGCAAAGAGGCA
The DNA here is from genome assembly GCA_004026705.1 of Nesogale talazaci. NCBI lineage: Eukaryota > Metazoa > Chordata > Mammalia > Afrosoricida > Tenrecidae > Nesogale > Nesogale talazaci. The sequence goes on from PVJH01007778.1 coordinate 22,948, forward strand.
AAGAGGAGTGGAAAGTGCGATTTCTCTAACATTTCAATGGCATTAGGCTTGTAAGTAATCTCAAACTCACTGCCACCTCATAATGACTCTATTGGCCAGAATAGAACTGCCCTTATGGTATTCTAAAACTTTAAATCAGGGCTGAGCCCCGGTGGCGTAGTGGTTGTGCGTAGGACTGCGGCCCACTGGGACAGAGGTTCAACTCCAGCAGTGGGGCTGGGCCTCCAACTCCCACCACCGGAGAGCAGTGATGCCAAAAACAAACAAACAAACAAAACTTTAAATCTTTTTGGGGGAAAATAGTGGCAGATTTTATTGGCAGAAATCACAGGAATTAAAATGGCAGAAAACCAGGTTAGAAGTTGATAGGTAAGTGTGGTGTGGGGGAAGAGAGAAACTTAATCTTTATGGGAGTAGATAGCCTCTTCTTTTTTATTCAGAGCTATTGGTGAATTTGAACTGTTGATCTTGTGTTTAGTAGCCCTATTTGTTGCCCACTATGTCACCAAAGTATATGGGAAGATATATGCAGTTATCACACCATTTTATATAAAGTTCTAGAGATTTCCATGTTGTGGGGAACACAGGTGGTCTTGGAACCTATTCCCCACAGATATCTAGGGATGACTGTAATTTAAATTGTTAGCCTAAAAACCTGTGCACCCTGGCATTTTGCAGAGTGACCAGGAAGTTTGGATGAGCAGTCTGTTTCAGAAATGGGTAGTGAGTTGTAAGTTGTTTGGTTTTATTCTTCTGGTTTGATGTATTAAAGAACCTCCCCCCACCTCTCGCCACCCCACCACCCCCAAACAAACCCAAACCAACTGAGTCATAATGACTTTAGGGGACAGACTAAATGCTCTTTAAGGTTTCTAAAGCTGCACTTTTTAGGGGAGCAGAGAATCTTATCTTTTCTGTGTTTAGTGGTCTTGATCTGCTGACAAATAATGTTAGCAGCCGAGGGTGTAACCAACTGAGCCATCACAGCCCCTTGGGCAAAAGTACAGTGACTATTAAAATTGCCCAAGATAGAGCTGTACCCTTTCTTTCCCCAAACCAAATATATACATACACACACATATATAATAGAATTTACACTTTCTCATACTTTTCCAAATGCTACTTTTGAAACCCGAATGTATATGAACATAATCAATTGCAGATACTGACATTTAAAAGGTTGAGCTCCTTTCAGTCATTTATCCTATAGTCGTGTTGTTGTAGATCTCACTGGTTTCCTTCTAACGTGTAGATGAACCACAGCGAGACAACTTTTATATAGGGAGAGGTGAATATTTTGTAGCACATTGAGAACAATAAGGGACATCCGGGGATGGATGCCCAGTGCAGAGGGAGGAAGGGAGTAGGCAGTAGTGGAGGGTGTTGGTCGGAGGAGGAAGATTCCTTTGTGAAAACAGCAAAAGGCTAGACATTTTCTACGTGTTCAGCTTTGCAGAGAACCCCAGTTAGTTAGAACAAACAACGGAACTCAGCCTCCAGAAGCTAACACAGTTGACTCTCCTGTTACTTCGAGTTGTATCTGGGGAAGAGGGATCTGCGGCAGAGCTTCTGTGCTACACTGAAGCCGTCTGGCCAAATAGAAACCAACATTTACACTCTATCGTCATTTGTTTCTGCCGCATACTCAAATTCTTTCCTTTTCAGTAATAAATAAACCTAAAGGTCCCAAATGCACAAATCAGTTACTTAGCAGGTGCTTTGAGATCATCTCCACCAGTCTCTTGACGAGTTAATAGATTGATGTCTCAAGCAACCTAGATACATGGTACAGGAGAGACAGCCTTTGGACCCCAACACGGTTATCCTCACTCTAGGTTCAGAGGATACCCTTCTGCCCATTTTTCTGGTAATCGAATGACTCCGTTCCTTTTCTATTAGAATGCATCTTTGAACAATCTTCTGGGCCAGGAGGTTATAAGTATTAGTGTGCAAGGAAGACTGTGTCTGGAAAGCTAGAGATTATTTTCATTCCATGCTAAGAAGTTTAAGTCACAAAATGGTTTTTTGTTTTCAAATGTAATTTAGATGATAAGCCCATGTTTATCCCCTCAACCTCCCCCCCCCACCCCCATTGCCCCCAATGATTAAAATTCATCGGGAGTGTCTATGCTACTTTGCTGTTTATTGAGTTTGGCAGTGGAATGAACTGTAGCTTGTGTGTGTGTGTGTGTGTGTGTGTGTGGTGCTGGTGGTGGTGGGGTTCAGAATGCTAGACCCACCTATTCTACTTTGACCTCTATTGACCCCATGTAGCACAGTAGAACTGTCCCACAGGATTTTCTATGTAGTCTATGAAAGAAAATCACCAGGTCTTTCTTTCCCAAATGCTAATGGGAATAAGGTTTACTCACACACCACAGTGCTAATCTAAATGAACTGAGTTTAATCTTCAGGAAATTGAGATAGACTACAATATATATTATTCAAAATAGAACAGCTACACTTGAATTTAGAATTTAAGATGTGCAGTCTTATATTTGTAGGAATTATTTTTTTAGACTTTTTTGTGCACACTTTTTATTTAATCATTTTATTGGGGGTTCATACAACTCTTACCATAATCTGTACATACATCCATTGTATGCAAAGCACATTTGTACATTTGTTGCCATCATCCTTCTGAAAATATTTTCTTTCTACTTAAGCCCTTAATATTAGCTCCTCCTTCTTCCACTCCTTCCCCACTACCCCCTCCTTCATAGGTCCTTGATAATTTATAAATTATTATTATATTGTGCACTGTCCGATGTCTCGTGTCATCCACTTTCCTATTGGCCATACTCCAGGGAGAAGGTTATATGTAGATCCTTGTAATCGGTTCTCCCTTTCTACTCCACTTTCCTTCCAACTTCCCGATATCACCCCTCTCATCACTGGTCCTAAAGGGATCATCTGTCCTGGATTCCCCATGTTTCTGGTTCCTATCTGTACCCCTGTATATCCTCTGGTATAACTGGATTTGTAAGGTAGAATTCAGATCATGATAGTGGGAGGGATGAAGCATTTAAGAACTAGAGGAAAGTTGCATATGTCATTGTTGCTACACTGTACCCTGACGGGCTTGTCTCCTTCCCACAACCCTTCTGAGGGGATGTCACTTCACTTACAGATAGACTTTGAGTCCCCAATCTGTACTCCCCCTCATTTATAATGATATAATTTTTAATTCTTTGATGCCTGACAACTGATCCCCTCTAACACCTCGTGGTCATACAGGCTGGTGTGCTTCTTCCATGTGGCTTTTGTTGCATCTGAACTAGATGGCTGCTTGTTTACTTTCAAGCCTTTAAGACCCCAGACACTATATCTTTGATATCCGGACTTTTTATTTTAGGTCACTCTTTACCACTAACTTTTGGGTGGCTGGGTAGCAACCTAGCATTTAACCATTGACACCATCCAATAATTTCTTAATATCTACTAACCTTGGAATGGTGAAAGTCCCTTTTTCTTTATTTGAAATGCAAAGAAAGAATGGCACCCTGCTAGTACTTTGTAAGTACACAGTAATTGTTATCATTATCATCAATATCATTATCATTATTATTACCAACTTTGCCTAGAAAAATTAGATTCTATACATTGGGTGTCTTAAGTTCCGCATTCAAGTGGATCACCTCTATTTTCCATCCTCTATATTGGAAGTAGTCTATTTTAGGTCCCCAAACCAGAACTCAGTTCGCTTGAATTTTTACCGTAGTGTGTGAATGAGCATGATTTGCAAAGATATTTCTTGGTTTGCCTACTTATGTAGGATAGGAAGCATGGGAATTAAGCCCTAAGAGAATGCAGGGGGACCAATGGTCTCAGGGAGACTTGGAGGGACGGTAAAGGCAGTGGGGAAAGTGTGCAGGGAGCAGGCAGCAACATAGACAGGGGAACAACTAGGGAATTGAAATCAACAGCAAGGAGAATATAGAGATCTTGAGGGTGTCTGAGCAGTAGGAAACTAGCTAAGAGTAAAGTCTAAGAGGTACAAGTAGGGGGAGCGTGATGGTGGGCAGAAGGAAGGTAAAAGGAAACAGAGCAAGGACCTCAGAAGCAAAACAATGGATAGAGGTATAAGCATAGGTGTGTACATATGTAAATATATTAATCCATAAAAATAGAGGTATAAGCATATGTACATATATTTATATGGCAATACACGGTGGTAGTGGATGAACTTCCGGCTACTGCCCATCTCCTCTCTCAATACACTTTGCCCTAACAAACGGGCATTCTGAGATGCTTACCCTCCTGGCACAATCACTGAAGACAAAATGGGTGCATAAGCAAATGTGGTGAAGGCTGCGGGTGGTGCCTGGCTATTAAAAGATATAGCATCTGGGGACCTCAAGGCTTGAAGTTAAACAAGCGGTCATTCAACAGAGAAGCAACAGAGCCCTCATGGTAAAAGCATTACAGTCTGTGTGATCATAAGGAGTTATTGGGACAGGGCAATAGACACCAGCAGACACATAACAAACAAATAAACAAAAACATATTGTTGAGAACAAGGGGGACCGGAGCAGAGACCCAAAGCCCATCTGTAAACAGCAGAACAATCTCCCCACAGAGGGTCTGCAGGGAAGAGATGGTTCAACCAGAATGCACTAAAGCATTAAGGAAACACACAATATTCCTCTAGTTCCTTGAGGCTTCCTTACCTCCCAGTATAAATGACCCCAGTGCTGCTTCTCAATTCCGACTAGATCAGAACATGTACACAAGTATAGGAAAGAGGCGGGGAGTCACGACACACAGAATCCAGAAACAGGAGTGGGAATAGTGATATCAGAAGGGTAGGGAAAAGTGGGGGAAGAGGAAGGGAGAAAGGGGGAACCAATCTCAATGCTCGACACATATCCATATACCCCTCTACAGGGGGAAGAACAACAGAAAAAATGGGGTAAGGGAGATAGCAGTTGATATAAGATATGAAAATAATAATAATTTATAATCTACCAAGGGGATAGGAGGGTGGGGTGGGGGTGGAAAAATGAGGAGCTGATAGTAAGGGCTCAATATAAAGTAAGTGTCTAGAAATGAATGAAGGCAACATATGTACAGGCATATGCGGTCAATATATGGGTTGTAACAAGAGTTGTAAGAGTCCCAAAAAAATGATCTTAAAAAAAAAAAAGATTTCCTAAATACCCTGAAGTGGAGGAAAGATGAGGCTATCTATTCCTATAAAGAGTCGCAGTCTTGAGGTACATATAACCCCTCCCCAGGGGCACAGATAACAGAAAAGTGGATGAAGGGAGCCAGCTATCAGTGTAAGACATGGGGGGGGGGGATTTTATAAATTTTCAAGGGTTCATGAGGTAGGGAGAGTGGGGACGGGGGTGAAATGATCTGATATCAAGGACTCAAGTAGAAAGAAAATATTTTTTAAATCATTTTATTGGGGGCTCATACATCATTTTTCACAATACATAAATAAACATACTGTGTCAAGCACCCTCATATGTCCACTGCTATTTTCGTTCTCCAATCGTCTGCCTTTTCCCTTGAGCCCCTCCCCTCTTCCCCTGCTCTCCCCTCCCCACCAACCCTCAATACTTTATACATTATTATTGTTCTGTCATATCTTACACTGCCTGACCTCTCCCCCAACCCACTCCCCTGCTGCTCGTCCTTCCAATAGGAGCTTATGTGTATGTCCTTGCCGTTGGTTCCATTTCTCCACCCCACCTTCTCTCCACCCTTCCAGCATCTCCAATCTAACCACTGGCCCGAAGGGGCTCATCCATCTTGGTTTCCCCATATCTCCAGCTCCCCTCTATACTAGTGTACCTGCTCCAGTCCATCTAGATTTGTAGAGTAGAGTTGGGGCCATGATAGTTGCGGGGGGTGGGGGGGCAGAGAGAAGAAGGCTTCAGGAACTAGAGGAAACTTGTATGCATCATCACTGCCCGGCTGCACCTTGACTGGTCTGTCTCCTCCCTATGACTCCCCTGTAAAGGGGTGAACAATTACCCACAAGTGGGTCTAAGGTTCCCACCCTGCTCTCCCCCTCCTTTGTAATGATGTGATTCTTGTTTCTTGGTGCTCAATATCTGCTCCCTTCGGTCCTTCTTGATAACACATGCTGGTGTACTTCTTCCATGTGGGCTTTGCTGTTTCTGCGCTGAATGGTGACTCGATTATCTTTAAGTCTTTGAGACTCCAGGCATGCAATCATTTGGTAGCTGGGCACCATCGTTTCTTCTACTCTGTTTTCTTCTGTATCCATTTATCTTCAGCGATATTGGGAGTCAATTGGTTCATTGATTTTGATTTTTGTTCTTTGATGCCTGATACCTGATTCTTTCAGCACCTCATGATCGCACAGGCAAGCAAGCTTCTTTTATGGTGGGTTTTGTTGCTCCTGAGCTAGATGGCTGCTTGTTTATGCTCAAGCGAAAGAAAATATTTTGAAAATGATGGCAACATGTGTACAAATGTGATTGATACCATGATGGATATATAAATTGTGGTAAGAGCTGTAAGAGTCCCCCAAAAATGATTTGGAAAAAAGAACATTTTAATCATTGAAAAACAGGCATCTCATATATATATATATATATATATATATATATATATATATATATATATATATATATATATCTTGTTTGGGGCATCAATGTCCTCTGGTCGTCGTGGGAGCTACCCAGTGCTGCTCCTGAGAGCCGCCACTGGATTTGAGCTGCCAAGCCCGTGGACCGTAGTCCTGTACTCAACCACTTAGGTCACTGGGGCTCAGCCCACTATCTCCTCAACTATGTAGAGAAATATTCTCAGGAACTTGGAATTGTTTTTCAATGGAGTATCTTGACAGTTGGTCTTTTGTTATATTTTAGGATGACTTGGAAAGACTGTTAAATGGTTTATATGATTTAGGGTTGGTTGTATTTATTAACTAAAACCTAGTGACTGAGTAAAGTTATGGTCACTTATGTAAGCCCTTCGGTCAGGAATGTAAGCCTTTATGTCATTAATTTAAACAATTTAAATGTACTCAATCATTTGAGTTACTGGTAAGGGACTGTGGAGGTGCTTGGCTTGCTTGCTTTCCTTTTTAGCTCTGTACTTGGCTAACAGGCCCTAACATCTGCTGACATTATTGATCCTTGGAATAAAAATGTAAGATGATCTCTGGGAAAGTTTCCAGGCACAGAGCCCAGGCAATCCACAAAATCCATATATTTCAAACTTTGGGTTTCTTGTGAAATAATTTTGGAAATATTGTTGCTACTGCTTTGAATACTTATATACCCTTAAAGCAGAGGCTTAAACATTCTTCTTGAAATGATTTGTTTCCATGCCCTCAAACTTCATGGACTTCCAAGGCTGTTTCTTCTATAAACATTTCCTTTTCCACTCTCTTGGGAGTACTTTCAACTATAATGTAGCCACTTCAGTTTGGTGATTTTTCTTAAAGTTGGGCCAAACCATCTCAAAGATAAAGCTGAAGAAAAGGTTGATTCCTTTAAAACAATACACCCAGTCTAGCTGTGAAGCACACATGAATTCTTTTACTTTTCATGAGACGCCCCTAAAAACTATGGCCACACTCAATAAACAGTGGCTGTGAGTCATAGTGGGTCATAGTGAAAGAATTAATAAACAGTTAGTGTCAAATTTTGGCCTATCTGTTCTCTGAGATATATTTTTATTTCTTATGATTATGTGTGCTTTTCCACATCTCCCTATCTTATATTTGCCCTTTGTCTGAAAGTGTTGGATCCTAAAACAAAAGATGAGGGCAGAACAAGCAGTTCCACAGGGAAGTGTGCCAGTGTCCCCTAAGCACAGGCTATCCATAGCACCTCCATTTGTAGGAGCCCCAACTGAGAAGGACTCTACCATCAATCTATACATTGTGATATATTCCTGCAAGAGAACTACACACAGCAATAAACTTTAATGATTTATAATGGCACACCACAGCATGCAGCAGTCTCAGTGAATGAACACCATGCCACTTGCTAAACTAGTAGCTGTAGGGTTGACTCTGACATAGGGGGATCTCATGCACATCTCAGTAGGGCTGTGCTCGCCACAGGGCTTTCAATAGCTGACTTGTTGTGGTTGCTGTTGAGTTAAACTGCCAGGCCTTTCTTCCTAGGTACCTTTGGCTATCTCGAACTTCTATACATTTGGATAGTAGTCAAACAGACTAACCGTTTGTGCCATCTGGGAATTTTCAGTCTGTTTATATGAAGCTCAAAGCTAGACCGATCTAATTCTTGGTACTAGAAGTCAGGATAATGGTTACTTTTAATGATTAGAAAGGGATGGGGGGAGGGTTTCCAAGTTGTCAGTCACATTTCATTTCTTGATCTTAATACTGCTTGTGTGGGATCTATTCACTTTGAAACCATTCATCAACTGTATGATTATGGTTTTACTTGTATATCTTTCTACTTCTCTGTGTCTTGTTTAAAAAAATGTTGCTCCTTTAAAACAAGACAATATTTACATTCACGGGGTTCCCAATGAAAGCAGCATTTATTAAGAAACAGTTAATTATATGGTAATAGGAAATGTTTACTTGAAACAAAGAACACTTAGTATTATAGAAATGTTCTGAACTGTTATTTATACTTCAAATATATACATATTTTGAAGTAGATTCTTATTTATATTTAAAAATATATATATGTGACACCAATTTCCACTATGGAAATGCCTTATCATTTTCTCAAAATAGTGTAAGTACTGTTATGAAATCAGTCATCAAATAATTTAAAGTGATGGAGGAGGACTTCTTCTTTAAAATCTCTCCATGACTTTCCTATTGCCCACAGGACAGACAAGCAATGTGGCGAAGCCAGTCTTGATCTGGATTCTTCCTGGTGCTCTGCTCTGCAATCCTATCTATCTGCCTGACTGCTGTATCCCTAATATGTAACCCACTATCTAACTCTTATTACACTGAAGGCAGCTTGAAGAATTCATCATTAGCTTATACTTATGCTGAGTAATACATTTTTTTCTTTTCTGTTAAGTATTAAGATCATTAAGTGCAGGGCAAGTTTCAAATTCATCTTTTCTCCACTTTCATACTTAGGACTCGATAAAAACAATAAATTTTGAATAAATGGAAGATTTGAATATTTCGAACTGATGCATAAACCGGAAGCCAACCAAATTTGCCTCTTATGTAACAACTCATCTATTTTTAGCTTCACATTTACTTCTATTATCCCATCATGTATAGGTTCAGAAGCTGGCTCTGACATCAGGTCGACGCTGACTCATGGTGACCTTGCTTTGGTTTTTTTCTGAAGCTGTAAGACTTTACGGAAGGAGACAGACCCGTCTTTCTCCGGAGCAAGTCTGCCGTGCTGATGGGTACTGTCTGCCCAGCGCTTAACCCCCAGTGCCACCAGTTACACACCAAGCTGGCTCTTTTTATAGCATATAATTTGTGGGTAGCGCCTAGACAGTGAGAGGAACCCAACTCCACTGCGTGTTTTGGGGAAGGAGATGAGACAATCAGCTCCGTTTTTAGGGAGGATGCTGTTCCTCTAAAAATCACCTCTCAAGAACATTCTGTTTGTCAGCAGAGTTCCTCACGGTTCTCTTTGCGTTATAGAGTGATCAAGTTTCAGTTCAATTGTCTTCTTTTCGTTATTGCTCACAAGCCTGGAGCCCACCTAGGGGTCCACCGGTTTTCTTTGGGGCCTTACCGAGTTGCATTAAGAAACAAAGCATCATCAAACTTACCCGCCTCTCCTTCCTAATGCCTTTAGAAAATTTCCTTCCTTTATTCTTTTAAAGATTGAGCTCCATCCCTATTTGACAATTACAAACCTCAAACATAGCCGTGGAGGTGGTAGCTAGATTTTGGAGCTGTTTTTCATATTTCAACTACTTCTTTATGTATCTGTTTTTTTTACTTCCAATTTTAGATTCTCACTTCCTGATCATATGAGAGCTCCTGGAGAGAATCCCCACCATTCAAGCGTGCAGGCTGAGGGAGGAGATGGCATCAGGAGATTGGCACATCTCAGAGCATGGCGAGTAAGGGGATCCTGGGCCATTGCTGAGATGGGCTGAGAAAAGGCCGGGCTGGCAGAGGGTGAAAGTCATGAGTGCAGGAGGAGAGAGGGTGCTGTGCTCATCATGTGCTCCTCCCTCCCCACCCCCCCCCCCACCTACATTTCTTTGAAAATTTTTACCTAGTCCCAGAAGCTCTCAGTGAAGCAGGATTTGCCAATAGTCTAAGAAAGGGACAAAAACCAGAAAGCCCCATGTACATGGTTTAAGGAGGCATTGTCTGGTGACTTCTGTTTAAAAATCTCATTTAAAATTGTTTAGCTGATGAAGTAAAGGTGCAGTTAACTAATCTGAAGTTCAGGATAAACTGCCCGTTTATAAGGAGGTAATGAGGGGCTTTTAAAGCTTACTTTTATCCTTCTAGAATTCTGGTGGGGACCTTACTTTATTAATCCTTTTTCCTTGGAGGCAAAGGAATTATTTTTGTCAGAATTCATTTTAGCCCCCCCATTCCGCCCCCACCCCATCCCCAAAAAGCAATGCTTTAATACCACCAAGTATTTAATTTTAGACTAAATTTATACTGGGTGAAGTTAAATTTTGTTTTTATTTCAAACACTTAAAAATTAGGAAAAAACAAGGAAACAAACAAAAAATAATGACTAGATAGCCGTTGGCATGGATGTGGCTTTGCTTTTGTCAACAGGAGATTAGGATTTGTCTGTTCTATAAATGACAGGTGGCATTTAGATGAGAAGTAATCTGATTGTACTGCAACACAAAGGCCATTCAAGTCAGCTCACTGTCCAGGCTCTGTAAACACCATATGACCGCTGATTGGTCCAGCGAAGAGTATTAACGGGAGGATAATGATGAGTTTTAATCCAAATCCCTAAAGCCTAGCAGCTGTGGCTTCAAATGTGTTTTCTTTTAGGCATAGAAACTGATGCCATGCTTCTTACAAAACACAGAGATGATACATTTTTTTCCTTCACTCAAGGGAAGATGATACCTATTTAGCTTCTATTTGAGTAGGTAGTTTTCTTGTTGTAAGTTTCACATTGGAATGTGCAAGGGAACTTCAAAACGTTTGTGGAAATATTCCATTATCCTCTCAGACCCATGCCAGCATGTTAGCATGTTTCAAGTAAGAATGGCTGTATAATTTATGGCTTGAAGCAGCTGTATTGAGAATGAAAACAACTATTTTTAATAGTTACCCAAGGATGAGTTATGCAAACCAGGAAATGTTTTGGGGCAACTGGCTTGTGTGGCCACCTATTTAAAAGACCTACTTCAACTTCTATTGTTATCTAGGAGAATGTTAATGAAAGCAGGCCTGTGATGGTGGTTGGCACAGTATATGTAACTATGATATTGTGAAAAGTGATGTACGAGCCCTCAATAAAATGATTAAATAAAAAAAAGAAAAGGAAAGAAAAATGAAACAGTCATACTAAAGTATTAGACAACAACCTTTTTCCTCAAAAGAGTGTCTTTTAAAATGCCTTAAGTTCTAGAAACACAACAAAAAACCACGATGGACCTGTGGTGAATGTGAATTTTGAAAACGCTAAGTGTGCTTCTGTAAGACTGGTTCCCTTCTCGTCCTGGGGCCCTAAATGTACTGAGACGTGTATAGCAAGCATTTGTTACCTGTATGCGTGAATTTTGCTAATACTCCTATTGTGCTTACATGAAAGAGGATGCTGTGCTATTCCATTTACGATATTATAAGGAACAGAAAGGGAAGGAGATTTAGCCCTGATAAATGTGCAGGAGTTAGTACTATGGTAAGGGTTGAATGGTTGACTCCCATGCATTTGTTCTCTTCTCCAAATCTAGTGACCCAAAGTGCTTCTTCAGTGTGCAATAAAAGAGAGCTCTCTTTAAGCTGTGAAAGCGACCTGATTGATGTCAGTAAAGCAGTGTTTTCTATTCTCTTAGCCAAGTGATTTTTCCTTGGTGTTCAGGGGTGCCACTGGGCTAGTTGCTAACATTTTAATTGAGCTACTAGGGAAATGGACTCTGATTTTCTTGCTGAAAGTAACTAAAGAAGCTTGCAGCCATAGGAGGTTCCGTGAACCATCTGCAGACAGCCTGGGATAAGCATGGCACCTAGGGCAGAAGGCTGTCTTGGGGACGCTCTTGACTGGTGTGGCAGTCATGTGCTTATGTTAATTTTATGATTGAAATGTAGGGGTGGAGTCTAGCCTGTTAATCTGGAGATAGCCATTGAGTAGCCAGTGAGGCCTCCATGTGGGCATGGCTTTCTCCTGAGACTTCTGGGAAATCTTGCCATATTTCCCTCATGAAGATGAGAAGCTATCTTCCCCAGTTATTGGGAGTTAGTCTCAGAGATGATGAATCACAGACAAGACAAGATGGCAGCACCTGAGAAGCTGGAGCAGGTGGCGGAGAGACCACACGGCTTTGCCTGATGGAGCCAGACCTCTGAAGCTGGGGTGGCCACATGGAGACTTCTGCCAGCGATGAGTTGCTTCTGCTGCTGATGGACCCTGAGCCCTGGAAGCGAGGAGTCATGTGGAGATCCCTGCCAGCACCCACTGACCTGTGACTTCATGAATCGGAAGGAGACTTTATAGACTGATTTCGGGCATATGGTTTAATATTGGACTTATGACTTTGAATTGGACTGGACTGGGATGTTTTCTCACTGTCCTGTTCCTCTTGTATATAAACATTTTCCTTATATCCATATGCATGTCTTTGACATTTGTTCCTCTAGTCTACCCGGACTGACACTAACGGGACATCAAATTGAATCCAGTCACTGTAATTTTTGTTTACATGAACTAAGACATTAAAAAAATTATTCAGGTCCTTTGAATTAGACTTTCAGCTACATGTAACCAATGACTCCCTAACTAACACAGGATTAAAAATTACTGTACAACATTGGCAAATATTTAGAAACCATTATTTATTTTGAGAAGAAGGATGTTATTCTATTTCTGTGAGCGATATTATGAAGGTCTTGTAGATGAGGTACTGGACTGGAGAAGCAGAGATAAGCTAAACAGCACCATCCAAAAAAACAAACCTCAGGATGCTTCTATTCAAAGAGAAGCAGTGGGGACAAAGAGAAAGGGATGATGAGGAAAAAGTTACTGAAATGGTGCTGAACCACATGAGGAGGTCAACGTGAGCTCAGTTTGGTAACCGTGCGATAGCCTAGAAGAGGGAGCTGGATCCGTAGTGAAATGCATCCTCTTTAATAGCAAGCACCTTCATGGTTCTGTCTGTAATTAAAATTCACCTGTTTGTGAGACCTGCACTGCAGCTGGGTCATACAGCACACTCTGTGCAGTATTCTGTGGTAACTGAAGAATTTGAGGTGTGGGGCCAAGATCCAGGAAAAAGCATGGGTCTCACTCATTCTTGTTCCTTCAACAGAATTCTCTCACTTTTGGAATCCAGGTTAGTAAATTGGAATGTTCCTTTGGATAAAATTTTCTGCAAAACTCTTGTTTGATTCATTTTGAATGTTAGCCCCTGAACATTTGATATCAGTATTACTTCCCCAAATTTGGGGGGAAAAAAGCATCTGCAGGGGAAATTTTCTATATATAGCCTGAAATCTACTCTGCCCCCTACCCCACCTCACCCTAATCTCTGAGGTTATATAATCACGGACAGAATTTTCATATCATTATAACCCTTTCTCCCCACCCCCCTTGTGACTTTTTATAAAAAGCCCAGAGTGGGCATCATGCCTTATATGTAATGGCTGGTTTACTCTCATAAGCCTAGGATTCCTGTGGTGATATGTTCATTTTTGTGTTCAAGAGACTAATTTTTTTTAGAGTGGAAAAAGGGATTCCACTGACCTAATTTTCTTTTCTTTTTTTTTATGGCTTAATTATCTGAGCTCTCTGACCATTTACTTAAGCAGTGATGTTTGTGTTCACTCAGTCCTTTCTTTCTACCAAAAGACATTTACATGCTGGCTTTAATTAGATATTAAAATTCAAGAGTCTAGGAAGGTCTTTTTTTAGCTTCAGCATGTGAGGATAGCATTTGAAGCACAAATGCTCTGTATGGCTTACAAGTGGCATTTTCTGTGAGCCCAGAACTCCCCCAAACTTAATCATCCAAATCTTGATCACCCAGACTGGCATTGCTGCTGCAGCACATAGTAATAATTAGGATTATACTGGATTGGAAAGAATATTATCAGTTTTCATCATTATTGCTTTCCTGCCATTTTCAAATCCTAAAGTACTTTGCAAACAGAAATTGATTTTACCTGTTATTCTATTGCTGGGAATAGAAACTAGTCTTGAGGGATATTCTAAGTTGTAATGATTCCAGAACTCTGAACTATGGAATAGCTTAATGCTTGTAAATGTATGTAAGGAAGGATGCTAAGGAATCTTCTCTGAAGAGAGGACCGAAGAAAACAGACAGCAAAGGCATCTGTCCTGTCCCATCGTCATCTGTCACTCACTGTGCATGCACTTAACAGATGATCTCCAGACAATAACGCCCTGGTGGCCTAGGGGGTTACATGCAGGGCTGCTAACCACATGGTCAGTCAACAGTTCAAAACCAACAGCTGTTCTGCGAGAGGAAAAAGAGACTTTCACCTCCTGTGGGGAGTCCCTGAAATTCACAGCGGCAGTTCTACTCTCTCCTTGAGAGGCACTAGGAGATGGATCAACTCCGTGCCAGTGAGGGGAGAGACTTTTCATGGACTAAGATGTTTTCTTTGGAGGTTTTGGAGAAGAAAGAAGTTCCATGACACATCACAAGAATTGGGGGGGCGTGTTTGGGGTGACCATTTTGCTGAACAGAGGCACAGCGTGTGCGTGCTGCAGTTGTCTTTCCCAGACTTTCTGCACTGTGCAGCAGGGCGCTGTGGCTTTTGAGACTGTGTTAGCCTGATGATGGATGATCTTATCTCTCTTTGGATGCCTGGGAGGGAATTCTCTCTGCTCCCTACGACTCACCCCCCTCCTCCCCCGCCTGTTTTTCCAGCAGAGCAGAGTAATAGGTCATGAATGATATCATTTCATTAGGATGATAAGAATTTTGAGAAAAATTTGGGGGAGGAGTGTCCACTGGGCACATATCATATGAACTGTATTCTGTGAACAGATAGCCTTGGTTGAACTGAGGGCCTCTAGTTGATCTGACATGCACCAGAGGAGGACACAGACTGTCATTTAGTCTCTCTTGGATAAAGTTCTTAGTTCAATGGCTATGGAAAGAAGGGCACCTTAAAATTGCTTCTTGTTTTAATTTCTGAGAAGAATCTCGTGTGACCTCATTGGATGGTCTCACTGAACGTAGAAGAAATTTATCTGAGTACCGTCTTGAACGTCAGTTATAGTTTGGGAGTGTAAAATGTAGACTTGGTGGAACTTTAGCTATAGAGCCTTTGACCTCTTTTCTCAGTAGCCATTAGCCTGCTCCTACCCCTCTGAACACCTCAGGCTCCTTTAGTTGCAGGAAACCCAAACCAGTTCTGTGAGCATCTCTAATATTAATTTCCATACAATCATATGAATCAAGAAGACGTATAATTCCCTTCCAATGACCGTGCCTGTGACTACTTAAGAAGTCGTGTGGCTAAGAAGAAACAGGGACAAGAGAATGAGCTGTGTCGCCTCCACTTACCAACTACAGTGAAATGCAAGGACTTCCTGTCAAAAGAGAGCCAAGCTTTCTTTCAACAAGAAAGTGGAAGGGAATGGGCGGGGGTGGGGGGTGATTTACTAGAGGTTCCATTTGAAATTTTGACAAGTTTGACTGAAGATTACTAGCTGGCAATTTCACAGTGGCTTCTAGCGATCTAGCTTTCTCCAGGTCATCTTGGTGACTCATGGTGACCCCATGTACAATGAAAGAAAAGGCTTTCCAGGACCCGCCTCATTTCTCTGGCTGCTTGAGTCTTGGACCAGTGTTTTCATTGGTTGATATTTGGAAGTAGATTTTTTTTCTCCCCTAGTCTGTCTTAGTCTGGAAGCTCAGCTGAAACCATTTAGTATCAGAGTAACCACATGCAGGCCCCTAATGACAGACGGTGGTTACTATGTACGAGGTATATTGTCCTGGAATCAAACTCAGTTTTCCGTGTGAAAGGTGAGAATTCTAACAATGGACCACCTCATTGTTTGTAAAATAGAAAAAAGAAAAGAAGCCAAGAGTAAATAGAGACTCACTAATGGGTCACAATATTATTAAGCACTTAATATCTAAGACGAGTCCTCATACACAATACTCCTTTTCTAAATTTTGACGAGCCATAGGAAAAGACACATTGTCATATCCAAATCCATGACAATTACTCAGAATAAATGGTCAAAATCACTAGATTAAAGAGGAAGACAAAATTACAATTATAGTCTTTTAAAGAAATTAAAGAAGAAAATTATATATCAAATTTATGCTTTACAGCCAAAAATGTAATTTCTAGATAAATTCGTAAACTGCAAAGATTTTATTGCTTAAAAATAAAATCAGAAAATAAAGGCACAAAACTTTCAACTATAATTTATTTAAAAGAAAGAAGAACCTCTTGAGATAAATTTTTAAAAAATTATACATATAAGAATAAACAATAGCAGTTAAAATGAATTCAATGAGTGAGAAAACAGGAAAACACAAGATTTGATTAATCTAAAAGTAATTTATAAACAAACAATGAATGGATAGAGGTAGTGTCTAGGTTGTAAACATCTGAATTACATACAACCCATAGCTATTAGCCACTCCCAAAGCATCTATTATATTTAATACTTTAAGCATGTACAATAGTCTATAATAAAAATGAATGCTAATTATTATCATTCTTTTAAAGATGTTTTTGTTTTTCTTAATGATGTTTATGCATAGAAAAATACACTATATAAAGCAAACATTTAGCTGATGTTAGCTACAAACTGTATCTAACTGTTCTAATTTACATACAATTTTGACATAAAGACAATCAGGAATGTTCATAATATGGAGAATAACTGTAAATATTCAGCAACTAAATCCCTCCAAATGGGGCAAAACAAAAATTTAAGAATAAAAAAAGGTTTTTGTCACAGAAGATACTAATACATCTTCAAACACTAGTGTAACAATGCAAAAATATTTGAAGATTTTGATGAAATAAACTGCATGTTAAATATTAACAAAATCGATAACTATTAATAGCTCTTATTTTAAAGTAATACTTTGAAATAGAATTACAAAAGTCATACAACTCTCACAGCTAATAAAATCCAAGGAAAAATTATATGTGTATATATACATATATATAACATATATAAGAGCTGTGTAGATACATATGTTATTGTAAAGTGTTGCTGTGTTGGTTCTAAGGCATACAAAGGAATAAAATACTTCCCAAGCCTGTACCATCCTCACAATGTTAAGGTTGAACCCTATGTTGTAGCCATGGTGTCAACTTATCTCATCTAAGTCTTCCTCTTTGTCACTGATGCTCTAATTTACCAAGCATGGTCATTCCTGATAACATGTCTAAAGTATGTGAGATGAAGTTTTTAGTTCTGACTTCTTAGGAACATTCTGGTTGAACTTCTTCCAGGACAGATTCTTTTGTTTTTCTGTTAGCCAATGATACTTTCTGTATTGTTGGCAAACATCATAATCTAAAGGTATCAGTTCTCAGTGGTCTTCCTTCCTCATTTCCTAACTTTCACATGTGTATGATTGAACATTGGAGAACTTGAGTCAGGCACACTGTAGTCTTCAAGATGTCATCTTTGTTCTTGAACACTTTAAAGGCATGCTGTGCAATAGATTTGCCCAAAGCAGTATTGGATTTCTTGACTACTGCTCCCATGAGCACTGATTGTGGATCCAAGTAAAATGAAACTTTGAATGAAATCAATTTTTTCCATTTATCATGGAAAACACAGTGGCAGTTAACGGAGGCCCTAGGAGGACTCGAAAGATCTCTCCTTATCTCACTTAACAAATGGAGACAGCTTTAAGATTGCATTCTGGCAGAATTTTTTCCTTTCTTTTACTTTTGGACACTAAAGCATGGATGCAGCATCAATCCATGTAAGTTAAGTAGCTCTTTCCTGATGGAGAGGCTCACATGGAATTTTAAGGTACTGTGTTATGCTGGGTTCTCTAGAACAAAAACTATCACAAAGACTTCAGGTAGTAGACACTTCATGTTTATTCATTAGGTGTTGAGGGAAAATCTTAAGTTTATGAGGGAAAGGTTGGGGTAGGCTAATGAGAATGCATGAGTGTTGCTTTGGGCAAGGGCTGCATCACAACCACACATACACATTCTACTTTCTGCCCCACACTAGTCTACTTGCTACAGTTCCACTCTAGTTGTTCATTGTTGCCACCCTGGGAAAATTATATCGCTGTCAGATCCATCCTTACCATGGGTGTGTGGCCCTTTCACTGGCGGTAAACAACTTTCTGAAGGCTATTTTTAGCAGTCATCCATTGCAGCAGCTTTCGTTTGTCAGCAGTTGTTTTTCTTGCCCTGGTCTTGTGGTTAGATAGGTGGGAGCCACTGTATCTGGATAGACCATCCAGATCGTCTCCTCATGACGCTGCCCATCTGTCCAGTTGCAAGGATATATTTTCTTTTTTTACATTTGTAATCCAGACTGAAGATCATAGACTTTGACATAATCAGTAAGTATTCAAGTCCGCTTAGATTTCAACTAGAAAAATTGTTTCATCCTCCATAGAAGATTGCTAATGAACCTGCCTACAATGGTCATGAAGCATTTTTTCTTTCTTTGTCTTCATGTAGTCCAGCCTTTTGGATTATTTGCTCAAAATATAGATTGAATAAGTGTGGTGAAAGGTTATAAACCTGACATGTACTTTTCTGATTTGAAACCACTCTCTATGCCGTGTTCTGCTCAAACCACTGCTTTTTGGTCTGTGTGTAGGTTTCACATGAGCACAATGACAACTTCTGGAATTATCATTCTTCACAATGTTACTTCCATGGCTTGTTATGACCCATACAGTTTAATGTATCTGTAGAGTCAATAAAAACATATGTATATGTTTTTCTGGTATTCTCTGTTTTCAGTTAAGATCTATCTGACTTCAACAGTGCTACCCCTCATTCCACACCCCCCTCTGAATCCAGCTAAATTTTTGGCAGTTCCTGCTTGTTGTTTTTTTTTTTGAAACATTTAAATTGCAATTTCCTTAAACCCTGGAGCCTTATTTTTCATTGACACTTTTATTGCTAGGTTCTCTATAATTTTGTCTTAGGTCTGCAATCAATGCTCATGGAAGTGGTAGTCAAGAGATCAAAAGATATATTGCATTAGGTAAATCGGTTGCACAAGATCTTTTCAGTTTTGAAAAGCAAGGGTGTTACTTTGAGGACTAACGTGCCCCTGGATGAAACCATGATATTTTCAACTGCCTCATATGCGTGCCAAAGTTGGATATTGAATAAAGAAGAATCGCTGCATTTGAATTCTGCTGGAGAAGACTATTGAAAGTACCACGGACAGCTGAAAGGACAAACTGGTCTGTATTGAAAGAAATAAGATCAGAGTGCTCCTGAGAGGCATGGCTTGCAAAACTTTGTCTTATAAAAAAATCATTATATAAAAAAATCATCATACAACTCTTATCATAACCCATACATACATTCATTGTGTTGGTCACATTTGTACATTTGTCGTCATCATCATTCTCAAAAAAATTTGCTTTCTACTTGAGCCCTTGTTATCAGATCCTCATTTCCCCCTCCTTCTCAACTCCCCCTTCTCTCTTGTAACCATGATAATTTATAAATTACTATTTTGTCATGCCTTACACTGTCTGATGTGTCTCTTCACCCACTTTTCTGTTGTCCATCCCTCAGGGAGGGGGCTATATGTAGATCCTTGTAATTGGTTTCCCCTTTCTACCCCACCTCCCCTCCCCCCCAACTTTGTTTTATATACTTTGGACATATTGTCAGAAGAGATCAGTCCCTGGAGAAGGAAGGACATCCTGTTTGGTAAAGTGAAGGAGCAGAAAAAGAAAAGGAAGTTCCTTGATGAGAGGAATTGACCCCGGGGCTGCATCAATGGGTTCAGCCATAGGAATAATTGTGAGGCTGGTGCATAGGATCACTATGGGTTGGTACCAACTTGATGGCACTTAACAACAACAACAACAACAACAACTACACTTTCATCGAATCTTGGGTTTATCCCTTTTATATTGTTGGTTCTTGATTTTATGCTATCTCTTGAAATGGTTGAATATCAACTAGGTCTTTTTGGTACAGTGACTCTCTGCCATATTTTTGGATGCCATTCCATAACTCCTTTGGCCTTGCTGTTGGTGTTCAATTTGTCACACTGTTCTGGAAAGGATCACTGTAAGTCAAGTGCAATGTACTACAGGTTCTGGCTGGCCAGGGCATGTCCCCATGGGTCTGCTTTGGAGATAATGGAGCACTCCAGAGGAGAGTTTGTCAAATGTCTCTCTCTGGGAAACCAGTGGCCCCAGGAGTGCAGATGGAGTGAAGATCAACATCTGGTAACTGGAGCAGAGGAACAGCTGCTGGTTCCACCCGTCCCCCTGCCCCAGGGCCTCCTTCATGATTTTTTGGTTTTCATGAAACTGTTTAAATTCTATTCAACTTCAACCTCAACTTACATATGAACAATTTGATGGCTGCTTCAGTTTCACAGTAGGCTCTTGTCTTCATTTTGGCTAATTATTAAACTTTTCCACTCCACTATTTATTCCCACAGATTTAGTCAGTTTGGCTTCTGTGTATCCCATCTGGTGAGGTCCTCATGTATAGTCACCATTTGTTTTTTAAAATTGTATTTTTAGTGAATAATTCATGGACCCTGCAAGATTCTATCATTCAAACTCTAACTTTTTTTCTATCATTAAGGCCATATCTATCAGCTACCACTTCTACCTTTCTGTTTCCCACTTTCATATTCAATCATCAGTATCCTTGATTACATGTGATTTTTCAGTTTCAGACTTAAGAAATGGATAGAATTCTTCCATTTTTTCATCAATAGCTTTCGTGGATGATGCATGCATTTAAACAACAGTTGTTTAACTTAACATATTTTTAAGCATATTGATACTATCTTATCACAGACAGACTTGTACTTTAAGATAGACCCTGTAATTTTTTAAATCCATATGGGATACTCGTGCCCTTGAATTTGTAACTTTCAACATAGTAGATCATATGACTATAGACTGGAAAATGGTCAATACATACCTATTTCAGTTCACTGATACTTAGGATACAAATCTTCATTCGGGTCATTTCATTTTTGATGACTTCCAAGTTTCCTAGATTCATACTTTGTACATTTTACTTTCCATTGTCATTGGATATGTGCAGCTAGTTTTTTTTTTGTTTGTACCTCATTTTATTTGTGCCCCATCCACAAAGAAAGGTGCCCAAAGCTTTTTTAAACCCAGGACTTTGAGGGAAACTCTACTTTGATGAGGTCTTCCCTAGTTGTGTTTTGAGTGCCTGCCCAGCTGAGGGGTTCATCTTCTGGTGTTGTTTCAGACAATATTATACTATGATACCTAAAACTTTCAGTGGCTAATCCCTTAGCTTTGAACTGCTTCTTTTCCCCTCATCTGTTCTTAGACAGGAAATGCTGCTGAAATCTGCTCACCATGGGTGAAACTGCTGGTTGAAGTACTGAGCATGGTCACAAGCATCACAGCCGTGCTTTAGCCAC
Source organism: Nesogale talazaci (assembly GCA_004026705.1). Lineage (NCBI taxonomy): Eukaryota > Metazoa > Chordata > Mammalia > Afrosoricida > Tenrecidae > Nesogale > Nesogale talazaci. Next base: position 44,643 of record PVJH01007778.1, read on the forward strand.
CAAAGGACAGCAAGGGAGTAACCAACCAGGGACATCCACATCCACAGACATATTAGCATGTTGGTGCCGTGGCTAAGTGCTGTTGAGTCCATCTGTGCCCTTAGAATCCTTATGTGACCTTATGTAAAGGGTAGAACTAACTACCCTTTAGATATTTTTAGGCAGTAGTTTTTATGGGTGCAGATCTTCAGATCTGCATCCCATAGAGCTGTGGGTAGGATTAAGATCACTAACTTTTGGGTTAGCAGTTGATCACTTAACAGTTGTGTTACCAAGTCTCCTGTATTACACATGGAACCTCGGTGGCATTTGAGGTTAAGAATTGGGTGCTAATTACAAAATTGGGGTTGCAAATCCATTAGGAGTTCTGAGGGAAGAAGGTGAGGCTTCTCTCGAAACCCTAGATAGAATCACTGTGAGTTGGAATTGACCCTATGGCAGTGGGGTTGTGTCTTTTTAGAAATACCATGCATAAATATATCTGGACCAATAGATGACATCACAATAAAGAGAGAAGATTGAAGTCGTCAAGGATTTCGTCCTGCTTGAGTCCACAGCTAAGTCTCGTGGAAATAGCAGTGAAGAGATCATCTGATGCATTGCATTGGCAGATCTGCTACACAAGACCTCTTTTGTGTGGTGATGAGTCACAAAGGCATTGCTTTCAGGACTAAGATGTGCCTGACCCAAGCCACCGTCTTTTCAATCGCCTCTTTGAATATTTGAATAAGGAAAACCAATGGAGCATTGATGAATTTAAATTGCGGTGCTGGTGAAGAATACTGGAAGTACTACGGACCTGCAAAAAGAACAGAGATCTGTCTTGGAAATACCCCCTGAATTCTCCTAAGAGCCAAGGATGGTGAACATGTTGTCAGGGGAGACCAGTCCCTGGAGAAGGACATTATGCTTGGTAAAATGGGGGGAGGGAAAAGGGGGGAGAAGTGAGGAAGGGAAGACTCTCAATGAGATGGATTGACATCATGGCTTCAAAAATGGGCCCCAACCTAAGAGAAGCTGTGAGGATGGTCCAGGAACAGGTGATGCTTGCTTCTGCGGTACATGGGGCTGCTCTGTGTTGGAACCAACCTGATGAGACCCAACACAACCGCCAACCACACTGTCTAAACATGACTGGTGTCTGGGAAGTCTGGACACATGCAGTCAACCGATTTTAAACAGTGTGCCCATGAGAGTTTCAAAAGGAAATGCTTAGCATGATGTCTGGGGGCCTCCAGAAACTTTTTCAGGTCAAGTACCTGAAGATAGGTATCTTAATTATTAGCTCTTATAAAATCAAAGCAGGAAGAAATATGAAATAATACTGTTGGTACATAGAGACTTGGAGCTAGGCTTCATTTAATTTATAAACATAGCAAAACATTAAGATCTAGGTTCAAGGTTGTGGAGCAATTGTGTGTCTTTAAAAATGTGCATGTATTTATAAGCACATTGATGAAATGCTAGGAGGAAAAAAACCCAATAGCTGCATTCTAGAAAGAAATGCTGCCTTTTTTACTTTACAACTGATTGGAGAGTTCTTTCAAACTGGAACTTTGGGGAAGAGCAGTTCCCTTGGACCAGCTTGATGTTCTTCCAGATTATTTTGGGGCTTATAAAGTCTCATTACCATTGAGTGACAATCAGGGTAGGAGCATTTCTGCCATGTTCATTCAGCAGACAGGACAGCTCGGCTACCTTTGTGTTACGTGCCTCTTAGTCAGCAATGGAGGACAAAGCCGCAGGAACTGGTTTGAGGTGAATTGTGAGAAATCAAATGCAGTTAAAATCCAGGCTATGGTGTCAATGCTTCATGATGTTTAGTCTTCAGAATCAAGACATTTATGGAAATCCCTTTCCACTAGATATGGGCAAAACTCACAGCTCCTTTTTGGTGCAAATGTCAGCCTGTTTGGCTACGGCTGGAAGTTGTGGTTGGCTGGCATCTCAGAAGAGAGCTTGATGAGCTCTGGGAAACCCGATGGAGTGTACCTCTACTGCGATGCACAGGGGGCTCTGGGGGCCAGAGTCCATTAGCTGGCAACTGGGAATGGTATTACTACTCACCTGCTAGAAAGATATTTAATTGTGATTGTTCAGAAAAGATTTTTCCGTTACATAAAAAGTGTAGTTAGGAAACATTAACTGATAATGATAATGGCTTTAAGAGCTGCTTAGCAGAAGAAATATTAATTCAGCACCACGGATTGTTTTTAAATGGAAAGGAAAAGAACACACTGCTAAATTATGAAAAAAGCAGTGCTTCAATTTCCTGAATTGTCTGTACTATACTGCTAAATCATTTTAGTGTGTTTTTGTACTTAATTTATATTGTGGTTAGTAAAAAGATTAGGTTGTACCTGTCCTTATGTGGGAGAGGCAAATTAGAGAAAAACACAAAACAAACAAAAGCACTGCTACCACACAGGATAGAAATGAGAATCGTTCTTTCTAGCCCTTCTTAGTTATCACATGCTGACATACATTCCTACACGTGCCCTCCCATCCCCCACCCTCTTCACACATACTTAGATGCACTGCGTGTGCACACAGATGACAAACACACACACACACACACCTTGCTTTGACTTTGATACATGTAGCAGTGCACATACACACTCTTATTCAAGTGAACACAAACACACAGTTGCTCAGGTCAGGACACACACATGCAGGCACACATGCACAGTGAGGCAGAATGAATGGCATACATTCACAATTACTCAGACAAAAGCAAACATTCATCCCCACACACCACATACACACAATCAGGCTGACACATGTACATGAACCCTTTCACATGGATACACGGATGCATAAAAAGAAGATAAAATATACCCACACAAACCTGTAGGTACACATTTATGCAGCCAATCCCCCTTCTTTACCTTCCCTCCTTTGTAGTTGACTTCTGACTTTTCTCTCCTTGATTTACATATTCTTGATCTTTGACTTATAGAAGGGTGACTCAGACTGATTATTTCTTGTGATTACACTTGGAGAGTGAATGATAATTTTGATCTGGCTTATTTTTGTTATTTGCATTTGCATGTCACTTATTAGAAATAATTTTATGATTTATTCTGCTTTTACCCAAGCAAGTGGATGCTGAGGAGAGGACTAGTAAGTAGATAAGAACATTGCTTAGCATACATATTTGTTCAATCCAAGGGTCACATGAGACCGATGAAGACTATTATTGTGAAGTTCAGAAAACAATTCTTTCACTGGGCCATGTTGAAGATAAATGTTCTGTATAATCTTGTGCTATTTCTTGTTATGTATTTTAATTGATTATGTTATTTGGTTAATTAAATGTTTTACAATGGAGCAGTCATGCAGCTCAGTATTTCAAAGGGAGGCAGAATAAAAAGGTAAGCAGCTGATGTGTCTTTTTGAAGTTGAGAGTTCTTGGTTTGTGAATGTAATATGGATGAATATGTGTGGTATGTCATCTTCTGCTTTTAACTCAATTTAAAGTGCCCTCTTTCTTCAAGGTGAAAGCTTTATTTTTGGGTGTAAAAATTGAAAAGTACCATCTGGGACACATTGTATGCTCCTGTTTCTTCAAGAAAGCCCAGAAATTGTGCTTCTGGGATTTTGTCACTAATGAAGAGAAAGAAAAGACATCCTGCTGCACATTGCCCCAGTTCACTGGTCAATGCCATGTAAACATTGAAAGAGACTCGAAGCCTTCAATTGGCCAACAGCTTCCCTTTGTAAAAGGCTAGTTTATTTGGTGCCTACTGCTTACAATTAAGAAACTTGAGCTATATGGATATTTTTAGTATGAAACACTTCATTTTCTATTCCATTCCATTCAGGCCATAGTTAATAATGAAAAAACTATTTCTTCCACTCATTCACATACATATTTATCAGTCCCTACTACACAACAGGCACATAGTCAGGAATATTAAATAGGTAAGTAGGTACATTGTTCTGAGACAATAATCTTGTCTTCAAAAAGACAAACATGAACATATAGTTTTATTAGGTGATGATATATGATGTGGAAAAATAAATAAAAGTAAAGCATGAAAATGAAGTGGATTGCTCAATTTCTTTTAGTGTTATGATCCACTTTATTATTTTAATTAATAAGTCACTTTATTGGGGCTCTTCTAACAATCCATACATCTGTGGTATCAGGAACATTTGTACATATGTTGCCATCATAATTTCAAGACATTTTCTTTCTGCCCTGGTCCTTGGTATCAACTTCTTTTTTATTCCTTCCCCTCCCTCTCCTGTTCTCGTGGACTCCTGTTAAATGATGACATATTTATTATTTTATATCCTACACCATCCACAGTCTCCCTTTGCCCACAGTTCTGTTGTTCATTCCCTTGGGGTGGAGGTGAACATTGATCATTGTAGTTGGTTCCTTATTTCTCCCCCTTCTCCCCTACCCTCCCCCTACCCTCATGGTATTGCTACTCCCATTACTGTTGCTGAGGGGTTTATCTGATCTGGATTCCATGTGTGGAGAGCTCTTATCTTTACCAGTGTACATGCTCTGGCCGAGCCTCATTTGTAAGGTAGACTAGGGTCATGGTGGTGTTGCTAATTTTTATACAGGCTGATCATGGAAAGTTATCTTAAGAAGGTCTTTCTTAAACATAAAAAAAGAAGGTCTTTCTTTTCAGAGACCATGTGGAAGAAATTTTTAGTCAATATAGAGGAAGGGCCCACCAGGTAGAAGGAACAGCAAGTGCAAAGCTTCTCTGAAGATGAAAAGCAGAAGGATACTGGACTTGTTGAGGGCCAAGATGTGTGACTACTCAAGGTCCTATCACAGGAGACAAGCTAGAAGAAGGCGTTAGTACTTTTTTAAGGGCTACGGCTTGGATTTTACCATTGAATTGTTGGAGGGTAAGTAGCTGAGCAGTCACATGCTATGAACTACATTTCTGAAGAGCCACACTAACGGCTGTGGGAAAATGAGCCTGTAGGTTAAAAGGGATGAGGGACAGTGCTTGCTGAAGGACCAGAGTGTTCCAAGCGAGAGATGGTTGTGGCATGCATGAGAGTGAAAGTGATGAGAAGTGGCTAGTCCTGGTGTATATTCTGAAAGTGGAATAGATGTTTTCTAGGACTCTATTAGAAGTTGGCAAGAAGAGATGAAGACTTTCGTCGATGACTCAAAGATTTCTAACCTGAATATTAAGAACAATTCAGTTTTTGTTTAGTAAAATGGACTAGTAGTTTGAGGAGTCTTGAGTAATTGGGAGTTTGTTTGTGAATAAGTTTGATAAACATTCAAGTAAAGTAGCTTCTATACAAATCTCAGGTTCAGGTGAGAGAATGGACTTAAATGGTGTCTGTAGGTATGTGCAATATACAGATAAACTGTCAGGACTCAGAATGTATGCACATATGCACAATAAGATGACCTTGTGAGTGAGTGAATATAGGGAGAGCACCAGGGACTGAATATTGGGACATTCAGATCCTATTTTAGACAAAGAGCAAAGAGATCCAAGAAGAACTGACACCTGTGGTAGGAGGTAAAAACTATCCTAAATATCAAACTTTTCCACAGTTTGACTTTGCTGTCTGACTCCCTCATGTCTGACATCAACTATTGCTTCTCCCTTCAGTATTCCATCTCATGGCATATGGTTGCATTCTGTTCACTTGGTTCCAACTCATAGCACCATATGCACAATACAATGAAGACACTGCCCAGGCCCGTGCCATCCTCACAGTTGTTCCTGTGCTTCAGCCCGTCGCTGCAGCCCCTGTGTCAGTCCATCTCCTCCAAGGTCTTCCTCATTTGTGCTATCGCCCCCCCCCCACCTTACCAAGCAGGGTGTCCTTCTCCTGGGACTCTTCTGACAACATGTTCACAGTATATGCGAAGAAGTCTCTCCATCCTTGCCTCTAAGGAGCACTCTGACTGTCCCTCCAAGACAGAATTGTATTCCCTTTTAGAAGTCCGGGGTACTTTCAATATGTTCCTCAAGCACCACTATTCAAACGCATCCATTCTTCTTTGGTATGCTTTCTTTAATTTACATGCTTATGGGGCATTTGAAAATATCATGTCTTTAATCATGCACGCCTTAGTCCTCAAGTTAACATCTTTGCTTTTCAATACTCTTTAAGAGGCTTTTAAAAATTTTTTTTTAATTTTAATTTTTTTTTTTTTGTGGGCATCACTGCCTGTGGTGGTCGTGGGCGCTACCCCGTGCCGCTCCTGAGAGCCACCACTGGATGTGAACCGCCAAGTCCGCGGGCTGCAGTTCCGCACTCAACCACTTATGCCACCAGGGCTCAGCCCACTCTTAGAGGTTTTGTGCAGCAGACTTACCTAACACAACTCTTCTTTTGGTCTCTTGACTGCTGCTTCCATGAGCGTTGGTTATTGACCCACGCAAAGCAAAACCTTTGACAACTTCAAACTTTGCTCCATTTATCAGGATGCCGCCTGCTGGTGCAGTTGTGAGGATTTTGGTCTTTCTTACACTGAGTTGTTGTAGTCTGTACTAACGGCTGCGTTCCTTGAACTTCATCAGCAAATGTTGCCTACGGTCATACTACCCTGAACGTGCCCGATCCTGTCTGATCTCAGAAGGTAAGCAGGGTTGGGCCTGGTTAGTCCTAGGAGGAGAGCAAATGCTTCCAGTTATCACTTTCAGCAAATAAGATTGTGCTATCTGTATTTCCAATCTTCATATAATTCCACTTTTTTTTTTAATGTTTTGCTCAGCACACAGATTGGATTTGGATGGTGAGAAAACAGCTCTGTCACACACCTTTCCCTGACTTTAAGCCATAGAAGTTCTCTGAGCACAATCAAGGGTTCTGGAACTCCTTTTCTTCTCATGGATAGCCACAGTTTTTTATAATCCATAGTTTGTTATGATCCACACAATCAAATACCTTGGCATAGTCAATGAAACATAAGTAAACATCTTTCTGGTATTTTCTGCTTTCAGCCACGAGCCATCTGACATCAATCATTATTTTCCTTGTTCCACATCCTTCTGAATACAGCCAGAACCTCTGACAGCTCCCTGTTAATGAAATGCTACAATCATCGTTGGATGATCTTCAGCAAAATTTTACTTACATGTGATGTCAAAGATAGTGTTCTTACATTTGAGCATTCTGTTGGGCCAGCCTTCTTTGGAATGGTTACAAATATAGATTTATTCCTCTGAGTTGACTAAATAGCTATCGGCACAGATGAGTGAGTGTTTGTAGTGCTTCATTTACTTCTCAAAACACTAATTCCTGGAAGCTTGTTTTTGGTTAATGCCTTTAGTGCATCTTCAGCTTCTTCTTCCAGTAACCTTGGTTCTTTCTCATATGCTACCTCCTGAAATGGTGGTGGATAGACTATTTCTCTTTGGTACATTGACTGTATATTCTTTTGATGCTTCCTACATCTTTCAATATTTTGCTCATAGGATCTTTCAAGATTGAAACTTGAGGCTTGAATTTCTTTTGAGAGTTTTCAGTTTAAGATATGCTGTGCATGTTCTTCTGTTTTGGTTTTCTAACTTTTGCTCTTTGCACATTTCATGATAATACTCTGTCATTTCAAGCTGCCCTTTGCAATTTCTTTTTCCCTTCATCATTTCTTCCATTTACTTTAACTAATCTATTATTAAGAACAAGTTCAGAGTCTTTTCTGACATTGCTCTTCTTTCCTGTCATCTCAATAACCTTTTACTTTCTTCATGTGTGGTGTTCTGGATGTCATCCTTCAGCTCAGTCTGTCTTCTGTCATTAGTGTTCACGGCATCAAATCTATTCTTAACATGATCTCAAAATTTAGGTGAGATACTCTGAAGGTCATGTTTTGGCTCATGTGGACATGTTTTTGTTTCTTCAACTTTAACCTTAACTTATATCTGGGTAATTGGTATGCTAATAAAATCATTCTCTTGGAAACAAGATAGTAATTGCATTTGGCCTTCTAGGTAAATGGTTTTATATAATTAGTATGCATTAGTATGGGAAAGCAGAAAAACTTGGCCAGTTCTTTTCTCAAATTTTAATTAGCCACATCTTTCTTTCTTCTTTCACAATCTCATAATTTTTCTCAAGTTCCCTAAGACCTTTTCACATGCATTGATCTCAGTGGGTGACATTGACTCACAATTAATTAAAATAGTAAAAGTGAATCTTAGGAATGTTCTGTCCTCTTTCCTGCTTCAAAGTCCATTGGCTCCTCCTCACCATAATCAAGTTAAAGGAAACATGCCTCTTGGGCAAGTACTTTTGATACCTTTTCCCTTCAGAATCCTATATTAGATGCTGCCGAGGGGAGTTTGACTGACAGTGACCCCGTGTACAGCCAAGGTACACACTGTCTGCTCGATGCCACCCTCACGGTTCTTGTGTCTGGGCCCCTTGTTGAAGCTGTGTCAACCCATCTCGTCACTGTGCCCTTCTCCCATGACCTCATCCTCTTATTCCCAGGATTGCTTCTTTCAGCTCACACATGTGTTTGTTCTTAGCTCTTCCATTTTCAAAAGACAGGTTGTTCTCAAATCTGTATTCATATTTAGCCAGATTTAAAAAATTCAAATATGTTGTTAAGTGCTTTGAAAAAAACTGGTGAAGATAACTGTTCGAAGTCCCATTTCTCAGAGATGATTATTATATGTATTTACTTTCAGTTAGTCCTCTATAGCTTTATAGAATTGAAATTCAATTATATATACATTATTTAAAGCTTACCTTTCACTCACCTCACATTACATCATTTTGAAAATGGTTATTTTACATAGCAAGAGTATCCCATACTATGGTGATTTTGGGATTTATATATTCATTATTTTGTTGGATTTTTACTTAGTTTCTATTTTTTATATAAATTACACTAAGGTGAGTATCTGTGTTCATAAATCTTTTACTACATTTCAAATTATTTTCTAGGTGAGAGTGCAGGAATTTGCTGAGTCAAAGGATATATACTATTTTATGACTCTTGTTAGATATTGCCAAATTGTTTTAAAAAATGATCTTGCCAATTTATTACACTCTCTCTTCCATTTATATGTCTCTCTGAGAAAATGTTTTCAGCTGAAACTTTAGATTTCTTTTTATTTTTTGCTTTATTAAACAATCTTTGCTAAGTGTTCTCGTATTTTCTAAATTGATATTTCTAGATTACTATGAGGGCTAATCAATTTTCATGTTTCCATTTGTAATTAATTTTGCTGTACCTATTTCCTTGTGTCATTGCCCATTTTTCAAGATCCACACTAGAGATTGAGTATCCTTTAGTGTTTACTTTATTACCTTAATGTTATTAAGCATTTCTGCCACATTTGCAGCAATTTTCTCCCTCTCTTTTGCTTTTGCTTTTAATCATTTTAAAGTTTAGGTAGTCAAATGCTCAATTTTCAGTGGAAACATGGTTTTCATGTCTGGATTATAAATTCAGAATCAGATTCAAGTAATATTTTGGCAAATTCCAAAATATTTTAATTTTAGAGGGAAAGGTTAGATTGATCAATAAGTCTAGTGTAGACATATGTGTAATTTTTTGATCAAACATTGCTGAAATTCCCATTTGTACTTCATATGAACATAAATTTTAAGTAGAATAAGGACTGAAGAGAAAGCAAAACCAAACCAAATGATGAAAGTATGTGAAAATGCTTCCTTAGATATTGATATATCTATGGGGTTATATAAATGTTCTTCCTATACATGGCAACAAAGGTAACAGGACATCAGGATAGATTGTGAAAAATATGATTACTTTGGAAACTTCCACACAGCAAAAATACTCAAATAACAAGTAGGGAGAATTAATTATGAAAATTAAAAAAATCTATTACTATTCCAAATATCATAGCAGAGGATCTATTTTAAAGTCAATTCTCACTCCCCTATTCCCAATAAGGAATTGATTTACCAAGGAACACGAGTGGAAAAAAGAAATACCTGCGACTAAAAAAATATTTTAACACCGAAACTCACTAGATCTCAACTCAAAGAAAGTAAAATAAACACAGAGAGATAATATTTGGAAAAATACAAACATTTGAGTTTCAGCACTTTCTAGTGCAGGAGTGTATTTGAGTAGAATATACTGTTGTTTAGAATCTACTGTGTATTTATGTGGAATCAACTGTAATAGCAGCAGTGGTCTATTATCCTAGTAATAGGCATCTATTAAACCTAGGCAAGCAAAACTTCCAAATGTAGCTTTTGAAGCAAAGTAGTCAAAAGAGAATGTTTGGGTTTTGGTTGGTTTGCTATTTAATTTCCAAAGGTTCCTTTTAATGGAAATGTGAAAAACCTATTTTACAGTCATTGGAAATGATGATGGCAGTGCCCATCTACATCTACTAACACGAAAAGTGTGTGCTTGTTGTGGAAATTAAAAGCCTCAAGTAAAAAGCAAATATGACTCATTTGTCTGTAAAGCCATCTATCTATCTGATATACTCTGAAACTTCATTAAAATCTCCCAGGATGACAAGGAAAATGAATACGCTTTTATTTTTTAGAAAGTGTATGGTGGTAAAGTTTATATCAGTGTAGATTCTCTCTCCACTATTTCTTTGCAAATTGTTCAGCAACACAAAATGTGACCAGTTTCCTTATTTTTGTTCTGCTATTTTTTTCATCAATTTGGTTTTCCTGCCATTTAATTCTTGTCTTTGTCTTAAAGTATTGTTAGGCGAGTCCTCATGGAGATGATTTTTAATGAAAGGAAGGCAGGTAGTGCTCAAGGTGATAGTCTTTATTTTGGGAGTCAATTTTTTACTTAGTTTAAAGGTCATTCAGATGTTAGTTTCAATTTAAAGCTTAAAGAATATCTAAGGGTATTTGTCTCAGGATGTCTTCTAGTCTCAATTGGTCCAGTAATTCTGTTTTTTTTAAAAAAAATCTTTTTTTGAAGAATATGAGGTTCTAATCCAAATTTATCTCCCATTCTAATAGGATTTTTCTATCATGGCCATGATCAGAATGGTTGAGAGCTGGAGTGAGGCACCACCTGCCATATTTTAAAAGTAATTTTATATGATTTTGTAAACTGCCACCTCTTGCATATTAGTTTCCTCTGCATGCTATGCATAATATATGTATGTGTGCATTGTTTAAATGGACTCTTTATATATATAGGACAGACAGGCCATCTTTCTGATCTTAAGAGTCGATGCAGCTGCTGTTTGTGTAGAATTTAGTATTACATTATTAATGCAACTCAATTCCCCAGATTCTTGAACATACTTAAAAAATCATTTTATTGGGGACTGATACACTTTTTATCACAATCTATACATCCATCCATTGTATATCAAGCACATTTGTACATCTGTTGCCCTCCTCATTCTCAAAACATTTACTTTCTGTTTAAGCCCTTGGTATTGTCTCCACATTTTCCCCCTCCCTCTCTGCTCCTGCCTCCCTCATGAACCCTTGGAGAGGACGAAGCATTGAAGAACTAGAGGAAAGTTGTAGGTTTCATCATTGCTACATTCACCCAAACTGATTTGCCTCCTCCCTGCAATGCCTCTGTAAGGGGAAATCCATTACCTACAGATGGACTTTGGGTCTCCAATCTGTCCTCCCCTCATTTACAATAATATAATTTTTAGCCCTTTGATGCCTGATACCTGACTTTGGCTTTGTGTGGTGTCACTATCTTTGAATAGTAGTAGAGATATGAGTTTGGGAAAGCAATGGAGGCATAACTATGACAATGCTATGGTGTATCGATGTACTGAGTAGATTTTTAATATTTTATAGGATGTTGCATCGATATATTACATGAAGTAGACTATTGTCATAAACCACACAAACTCACTGTTGTTAGTTCTACTCTTGGTGACCCTAGAAGACTGAGTAGAAATGCCCATATAGGTTTCCGAGGCTATAAATCTTTTAAAACTTATTTATATCACTGTGGGGTGGGAACTTGTATAGCTCATTCACAATCCATCCATCCACCCACCCACCCATCCATCCATCCATCCATCCATCCATCCATATGTCAAGCGCATTCATACATTTGTGGCCATCATCATTCTGAAAACATTTTCTTTCTACTTGAGCCTTTGGTATCAGCTCCTCATTTCCCCTACTTCCTTTCCTCCTCCCTCCTTAATGAAACCTTGATAATTTATGTTATTATTATTTTGTCATATCTTACACTGTCCGATGTATCCCTTCACCCACTTTTCTATTGTCCATCCCCCAGGAAGGGGGGTTTTATGTAGATCCTTGTGTTTAGTTCTTCCTTTCTCCCCCGACCTCCCCCTTCCCCTCTTGGTATCACTACTTTCATTATTGGTCCCAAAGGGTTTATCTGTCCTGGATTATATGTGTTTCCAGTTCTTATCTGTACCAGTTTACATGCTCTGATCTAGCCAGATTTGTAACAGTGGAGTTGGGGTGGTGGAGGGAGATGGAGTGAAAAGGAAAAACTTTGGGGCCAGGGTGTGGCATCCCATCCAACTCAACCAGGGGACACTCCTGGAGATCAATGAACAGACCTTGAACTATTTACAGGTTTTTATATTGTTATTATTTTTACATATATATGTGACATTGTTGGTTTTTTTTGGTTGTTATCATTGTTTTATTTTCTTTGGTTGTTTCATTTTAAGATGCCTTTTTTGGTACTTATTGTTACCTCTGCAGGTCTATCTAGATAAGATAGGCTGGACAAACAATCTGGAGATGAAAATGCTGGGGATGATGGTTCCAGGGCGGGGGACATGGGAGAAGGGGAAGAGAAGAAAGGAGATGGTGTTGACCAACCCAGGGATAAGGGAATAATAATTGATTCAAAATCAGTGACAAGGTGGGAGAAAGAAGTCCAATAGGGATTGATCAAGATGAATGTAACAGAGAGAAATTACTGAAACCCAAATGGAGGCTGAGCATGATAGTGGGACAAGAGGATAGTAAAAGGAAATAGAGGAAAGAACTGGGGGGTAAAGGGCATTTATAGAGGTTTAAATACAAGCATGTACATAGGTGTATATATTTATGTGTGATGATGGGGGAATAGATCAACAAACATATACTTATAGGCTTAGTAGTAGGACAGCAGATGGGTACTCCACTTAAGTACTTCCTCAATGCAAGAACATTTTGTTCTATTAAGTTTTCATTCCATGATGCTCACCTTCCTGACACAATCACTGAAGACAAATGTGTGCATAAGCAAAGGTAGTGAAGAAAGCTGATGGTGCCTAACTATCAAAAGATGTAATGTCTGGGTCTTAAAGACTTGAAAGTAACAACATCTAACTCAGAAATAACAAAGCCCACATGGAAGAAACACTCCAGCACCCTCTTACAGAGAGGCTGCAGGGTTGGAGATGAGCCAGTTAAAAAGTACAGTGTAGTAACAATGACATACACAACTTTCCTCTAGTTCTCAAATGCTTCCTCCCACCTATCATGCTCCTGCTTCTACCAGACAAATCCAGCTAGAACAGGAGATATACACTGGAGTTGGAAACATGGGGAATTTAGGATAGATGACCCCTCAGGACTAGTGGTGGGAGAGGTGATACTGGGAGAGTGGAGGGATGGTGGAGTAGAAAGGGGGAACCAATTTCAGGGATCTACATATAATCTCCTCTCTGGGGTATGGAAAACAGGAAAGTGAGTGAAGGGACATATTGGATAGTGTACAATATGAAAAAGTAATAGCAATCTGTAAATTATTAAGGGTTCATGGGGGAGGAAGGGAAATATGGGGAGCTGGTACTGGAGACCTAAGTGGAGTATGGATCATGAGGCGAGCTGTATGAGTCCCCAATAAAATGATTCATAAAAAAATGAAAGGGAGGTGGAAAGAGGAGCTTATACCAAGAGCTCAAGTAGAAAATATTTGGAAATGAATACATCAACATGGGTACAAATATGCTTGATTCAAATGATGTATTGAATGATATAAGAGCTGTTAAGAGACCCCAATAAAATTATTAAAAAAAAACAACTAGAGAAATGTTGTCTGTTGCATCGGGCTACAAATCCTTACAGAAGTAGAATGAGTGATTTTTCTCCCTCATATTTAATGGCTGGTGCTTTTGAAATGATGACCTTGCAGGTAGCACCTGAAAGTAACCCAATACATGCAAGATACATATATGGTCAAACACCAAAATATTACTACAAAATTATATAGACCTTTACTAGACCAAATATAAAACTGTGAAGCTATCATTTCTCTAGGTATTCACCATCTAGGTCTATTCATCAAAGAGGGTGGTGTTTCCATCTCTGTCACTCTTCTCTGAACAATGCCCTGCTTGTCAGTTCATGCAGTGCCCAAATGGCGGGTTTAGTATCTTTGAGGAACTCAAATAGTTTTCCTCTTAAATGTCCTTTAAGCTTTGGAGACAAAAAACAAACAACAAAACCTGATGGGGTTGGGTTGGGCTATCGGGTGCATGGGGGAGGCTTCCCAATGAAATTCTTCTAGGGCAGACCAGGGTACCTTGAAGTATGATCAGGTGCATTGTCAAGAAGTAAATAATTAGTACAACCTTCCTGACTTTTTCTCACAAATGCAATTTTTTAGTTTTTCCCACACTTCTTCAAAATAAGCCATTATGATCATCTTGTGTCATTTAAGAAAATCTATCAAGATTTTCCCTTTAGAATATCCCCCAATCAGAATAACCAGAGTTGACCTTGCTGCCTAGAATTTAGCTGGCCTAACTAATCTCGCTTGGAAGGTACTGTTTATTTTTTTTTTTAATCACTTTATTGGGAGCTCTTAGAGATATCGTAACATTCCATAGTTCAGTCATATCAAGCAATATTTTACACTTGTTATCACAATCAGTTTCAAAATATTCTCCTTGACCTCCTTGATATCCACATCCCTTTACCCCAAACCCATATTATTGTTATTATATATTATTTTGTATATATGTATATATTCCTTTTTCTTACACTCTCTAATATATTCATTTATCCACAATTCTGTTGTTAGCTCTCTCAAGTGGCATTTTGAAATTATACTTCTCAGCCATCTGCATACTTTGTGTTGTTTACAAACTTTCTTCTAATCCTGACGTATCCTTCATATAGCCCATCTACTTCAATTATTTTCTCAGTAATAGGACTGAATAAGGATGGTGAAAAGTTGCAACTGTTTTCAGATTTAAAACCAAATAGTGTTCTCTTGTTCTGCTTCAAGGTCAGGTTCCAGGTTTATGTACAGCTTTCCTATAAGAATGTTTAGGTTTTCTGAAATTTATAAATTATCAAGGGTACATGGGGAGGTGGGAGCAGGGAAGGAGGGGGAAACTGAGCAGATACCAGGGGCTCAAGTAGAAGGCAAGTATTTGGAGAATGAAGAGGGAAACAAATGTACAAAAGTGTTTAGCACAATGGATGTATGTGTGGATTGTGATGAGTTGTACGAGCACCCAAAAAATTATTTAATTAAAAAAATGGTTACAATGGTACATCATCAGCGAGCTGCCACAAACCAAGTTCAGAGAGGAATGTGTCACAAGGGATACCATCGTTGCTGTTAAATGGATCTTGTCTGAAAATAGAAAAGACCAGGAAGATATTTACTATTGTCCTATTGACACAAAGACAGTGATTATGTGAGTCATCACAAACTATTGATTACCTTGAGAGGAATGGAAGCTACTATTTTGATTGGACATTAATTTTGAAGGCATCCTAATGAGACGAAGGCAAATGTCTTTCTGAGAGAACTTATTTGAAACCATTCACTAATCATACAGACATGTTGAAACATCTTTTGTTTGGAATACACTCATGCATGTACGAATGGTGGAAATACTTTTTGCCTTCATATATATATGGCAAGAAATACAGAAGTAAAGAAAGCTTTGCTGACATGTGGCATTCTCTTCATGAGGCAAAGCCCTTTGCAAGTCTTCATTGGTCTGCCCTTCTTTCCATTTGAATCACTGAATGTGTAATTAGGTCACTGTTTATTCTAAAATTTAGATGGTAGCCTATAAATGCATAAAGTAATGGGCCAGCAAACCAAGGGATCAAATGATTTCCCCCCCTCTACATCTATTCATCTTTTGACATCCTAGAGTCATGGTTCTCAACCTTCCTAATAATACCTCATGTTGTGGTGATCCCCCAACCCTAAAATTATTTCTGTTGCTACTTCATAACTGTAAATTTGCTACTGTTATGAATCTGGCAGCCCCTGTGAAAGGGTCATTTGACCCCCAAAGGAGTCAGACCTCACAGGTTGAGAACCGCTATTCTAGAGGTGTTGATTGAGGTTTGAAAGGTATCAAGCCTGATTTAAAACCATTAACCCTGAGTGTTTTCTATATGGAAAAATGACCACCAAATCTTGGTTAAAAAGGTGGTGAAACATTTTATTTTCACATTTCACCTGATATTATCTGCCCTGTGGCATGTTTTGTCAGGATAGGGCAAACATATTGTTGAAATTTTGATAAACATTTAGCTTCTAATTTTATTTTGCTGTTAGTCATAATCTGGTTAGTCATAAAAATAAGCATAATTACTTTGTTGTTTTTTAAAAAACCTAAATGGTAATGTCTTTGCAATGGGAGAAACATTTTGTTTTGTGAAATCTCTAAAGGGAAGCAGGACTCATCAAAGTCAAGGACCTAGACTCAAAGCAACAGATGCTCTTGTAAAAGCAATGTGTTTTCTCACAAAAGGAGTTTAATGAAATATATGCAAATTGTCTTTTGTCATTTACTTTTGCCATGTTCTCTGTTATACCACATTTCACTTCTGTTGATATTTTTATTATGAAATACTTTCAATGTAGAGACAAGTACCGAAAATAACTTTCTCCTATGCACCTTCCCAGCTCTCTAATTCACCCACCCACACATTCCTTCCTGTGCAGAAGACAGTTTAATCTGAGGATCCAGACAGAGGATAAGGAGACAATTACCAGGTCTTAGTAAATAGAAACAATTTTCCATTTCTGCCTTCATTACGGTTGTTAAGTTAGCACTTCATGACTGAGATATTTACATCTCATTTAAGCATATTCCCTTGCTCCATCCCGTTTCTTTTCCTCTCTGAAGATAACCGTGTCCTTAAATTTATTTTTCATTTTCATTCATGTTTATGTGCATTCCTATATATGTGTGGACCATTTAAATATTTATGTAGATGTACACTATTTAGATGCCTCTTCACTATATAAATTATACCACAGTGTATCATTCTTCCACTTAGTTTTATTATATAAATGTATGTAATGAAATATTTTTCTTTAAAAATTCACCACATGCACAATTCAGTGACATTGTGTTCATCATGAGCGACTATTGCCATTTTACTTTAGTAAAATTATTGTTTTATGATTTATTGGCTAAGAAGCTATGAGTTCCAATTTATTCAACTGATGGATAGTTATACTACTGTATGATTATACCAAATTTATTTAGTCTCTCATGGATGGATATTTATACATTTTAAGATGTTTTAGTGTGCTTTAAGTGAACATTTATTTACCCAGCAAATTATTCCCATAAGATATTTTTCTTATGAATTGTTTCTTGTCAGTGGCTTCAATTTTCACAAGGTGTCCCTGTTCTCAGTACATTCTTGTTTGTTCTGTTCCCATCCATGCAGTGTCCTTTTCCTTCCTTGCCTTCTCATGCTTGCTTTGGGGTGCATGTTAGGTATTTTCTTTCATATTTAAAGGATATTTAAATATTTCATATTTAAAGGTCATTTAAAGAATCACATTTATCATGGGTGTTATAAACCAATCTATTACTTGACTACATTTGCAATGAGGTCAGAAATAACTTCTATTACAAGTTCAAAGTATATGGTTGGGTGAGACGTCCGGGATTCTTTTTGTTCCCAATAGTTCAGTCGGTTTGGCCTTTTGTAGGAATTTGGATTTTGCTCCACATTATCCATTCCACCGCCATGTAATCCAAGAGCTTCGATTGTGTCCCTGATCACAGCAATTGGTAGGGTCACTGAGCATCATTGGGTTCTTCTCAAGGTTCCTGTGGCCTTTGAGTCCTCTGGCATCTTTTCCCCTTCAAGTCTTTGGTTTCTCTCATTTTCTTTTGCTCGAATCACTGTACCTTAGAGCTCACAAGCCATAAGATTAGATCCTGTTTATGTACCTTTGCTATTACAAGCACGATTGAAATGATTATTTCTCTATGCCTTCACTTGGCACATATTTTCTCTACCATATATACCGAGGAGTAAAACTGAACTGTCATAGAGAAAGCACATCTTCCTTTTTAGTGTACATTTGCCAATACCTCCTC
Source organism: Nesogale talazaci (assembly GCA_004026705.1). Taxonomy (NCBI): domain Eukaryota; kingdom Metazoa; phylum Chordata; class Mammalia; order Afrosoricida; family Tenrecidae; genus Nesogale; species Nesogale talazaci. Next base: position 62,873 of record PVJH01007778.1, read on the forward strand.
CAAGTGTTCACAACAACCTATACGACCTCTAGAAGGGTATTCCCAACCAAACTCACTGCCCCCGACTTGCCCCCAGGCACGTCTGGAACTGTTATTGTTTATGGAAGCAGAAAGCACCATCTTGCTCCCCTAGAAGCTTATAGGTTCTCATTATTCCACATTCTCCTGGCAGTTATTATTTTCAGATGTTTACCTTTTTGAAACATGCACACATGCCATTTATGGTCCAATGCTTTGTTTCTCTGGTTCCTGGAGACATGGTTCTCTGGTTCTGGTGATATGGAGCATCTTTTCACGAGGTATATGTTTATCGACAACCTAACAGTGGTGAGGAGCTGGGGGATACTGGACAGAGACACCTCAAACTGGAACTCTGATTCCAGGGGGTGACCGTGGTTATTGCCACTGTGGAGACAATCAATAATCAACCTTTTATAACTGGTCTAGCCTTTCATAAACTGCTGCTGCTACTGTAATGGTTGTGATTACAAAGACTCACCATAACATAGCCAGTGAAGTTAGAAAAGATTCGGTTCTGTAAATTGCCAATTATGAGATGTTGGAGGCTCTTGTCAGCCCGATTCCAAAACACTGAAGGATGCCCGAATAAGAGTGCTGGTGAGGAGAGAGGTTCCTTCCCTTCCCAGTTCTCTAATTCACCCACCCACATGCCTTCCTGTTTAGAAGCCACTTTTAGCATGGGATCTAGGCAGAGGATAAGGAGTCAGTTACCAAGCTTGTGATATTCTATTTTCTTTTTTCTCAATTAAGGGGTATATTGTCTTGGGATATTACCAAATTACATTACTAACTATTTGGGTTGCCTTTAGGTATTGTCTTACACATTATGTACTGGGTTATTTTCTCTTTTAAAAAATTGATTAATAGGTGTTCCTCACATATTTTGAACATTAATCCTGACAAATTTCTCTTTGTAGTTTGTGGCTTGCCTTTCAACTTTGTAGGGACTCTTTTTTGTTGTTGTTCTCTATGAAGAGATTTTAAAATTAGGTAGACAAACTTACCGTTTTCTTAAAGGATCAGTCTCTTTTTAAAAAAATTAAATCATTTTACTGGGAGCTCTTATAGTTCTTATTATAATCCATCCATCCATCTATTGTGTCAAACACATTCGTACATATGTTGCCATCATTCTTTTCGTACCTTAAGAAGTGCTTGCTTCCCCTACAAACAAGGTTGTTAAATATACTCTCTATTTTCTTTTAAATGAAGACGGAGCTTTTAATGTACAATCAAAGCTCTTGTGTGTGTCTGTAAGAGTTCATTGTTCCAACATGAGTTATTCATAAGTTACAGGGGCCTCCTTGTCTATCCGTGATCTACAACGACACGGCCATTATGCCATGTCTTTGTAACAGTATGAGGACTTCCACAATAAGAGAGAGAAGAGAGAGGAGGTGGGAGGGGGCAGTAAGAACAGAAGAAGAATGTGGCAGCAGCAGCAGACCTTTCCATAGCTCTGGCTGCATGACAGGCACCATTCAACATGCATTCCCTTACATCAGCTTGTATTGACTTGTTTCAGAAGGTTGTCTCACAACCTCCATTTTATCAACAAACAGACAGACAGAGACACGGCAGATTAAGTGACTTGTTCAAGGCCTTACAAAGGTTTAGGTAGGACCCAATCCAAGACTCTGAAACGGAAATTAAAACACAAGCACTCTGACTCCAGGCTCCATAATATTATACAGCCTCGTAAAAAGTCAGACTGGCTCAAAGAACAAATCCCGTCCCCTTATCCACCTTAAACAAATAAGCAGAAGGGCCTGGGCTGGCTTTCACTCCCTCCTCTGTTACGTTTCTTTCTCTCTAATGATCAGAAGACAGTTCTGGCCATGTAATCACCAGGGTTCTTTCTTTTTTTTTTTTTATAATCAGGGTTCTTGGTAGAAATTGTGGCACTAAAGCATTTGGTCATTGTTTTAGGGTCACAAGCCTTAGCCCCTTTCTACATAGCTCCAACTGTATGAAAGAAATGTAATTGCCAAAATGATGATTAGGTGTCACTCTTGAATGCTTTTTGCTTATCTTAAAAAATCCATTAAAAATCCTATTGCTTTTCTTGGGATTATTTCAGACTTCTCCCTTTTATGTCCATATTTATTAGGTCTGAGTACTGTAGGGGGTCATGCAGACATTATAAATAAATAATTACAGCATACTTGTTAAATTGTGGAATAGGCTCTTAGCCCATGGAATACCTGCCCTGTCTAGGAGTTTTACAGTATCACTACGGAAAAACGAAGCCAAGCAAAGCCACTGGCTTAGACAATAATTATTTCAGTGTTTCTTATGACTCTGTAAGTTTACCGAACTCAACTGGATGCATGATGCTGGGCAGAAAGGCAGTCATCTGGGGTCAAATGGCTCATTCAGGTGACTGAGGGATGGTTCTGGTGTTAGCTGGAGGCTATCTGGAGCACTGCTCCTTGGTCCTCCTTCATAAGACCTCACTCTGGAGCATGGGATTCTCATCCTATGATTAAGAGCAGAAAATAAAAGTTGACAGATGACTTAAGATGTAAAATTAGAGCTTCAGAAACCTTCCGATCTCTTCCTGTGGTTCATGCCAGTTTCTAGGCCAGCTCAGATTCAATGGGAGGCCATTGTGGTGCTCACTTCTTGATGTGTGGAGTAGCATGGGTTTGTTGAGAGAGAGGCATCACTCAGAGAAAGGCTATGTATTCTGCATCTCAAAGGGTGAGATGGCTTTCTCCCAAGGGGCGAGAAGATTCAGGAAGAGGAGCTATTATGCTTGGATAAAAGTTTTATGCGTTGGAGTTATAAGGAACAAAATTGACAAAGTATGTTAGAATGAATGATAATTTTGGAGGAGTTAAAACCCCTCACATTATGTACCAGGCACATTTTGAAGTCTTTTGTAGGAATTGTATTTTTCCCTATCATAACAACCCTGCAAAACAGAGATGATTATGACCATACTTTCCTAGAGGAGGTTACAAGTGCACATAGATGATCTAGTTTGCCCATAGTCATACACCCAGTGCATGTCAGTTGTGCTATTCAGACTGTGTGGATTGTGCAAACCTATGTATGCTATGTTGCAGACTGGCTCTCAAGATGGCAGACACCTCATTAAAGGTGGTGACTTCTCATGAGTACATTGGAGTGACCTTATGGGTATTTGGATTGCTGTGCTTTAAGCAGTATCCCATGCTTCTTAGTAGAAGTGAAGTCTCACGTGCTGGTTTTAGAAGATCAAAATGAAGCAAAGAGATTTTCGCACCCTCCAATTTTGGGAGGGTGGTCTTAGTGGGAAGGCTCATCCCAGTAAAGATCGTGATCACGTATTAATCAATCTGGAGCCCCTTGCTGGAGAAAGGGAGGAAGGATGAAATTCCAAGAATAGAGAAAACGACTGGCAGAGTTGGAATAAGCAAACATTCACTGGTAACCCTTTGGGTTGCTAGCACTCCTTTGGGTTGCAAATGCCTTCCTGTTCTTGAACTTATTTTTCTCTCCCTATGTCTGAATAGTTCTTGAGTTTCTGTGCAGTTTGGTTGTATGATGAGAATACTTTTCTTATTTCCAAATATAACTCTAGAAGCAACCTCTATTAGGTAGCACAATGGGATGGAATCCATTTTTTCCATCAGAAGACCTCAACTCACACAGATACTTAAATCTTAACACATGCTATGTTACTAGTGGTATTTTTTATTAGAGACTGACCTACTTTGTACTCAGCAAACACTGATTGTTATTTGCTGATTGGTGGTTCTCACCATTGGGATGTTGAACATGTAAGGTAAGCAGAAAAGGATTATTATTAAACTAGATGAACCTATTATTGAACAATAATATAAACATGTGAAACTATTATTTCTCAATGTATCTACCCCTATGCCTGTGCCTGTACCCTTCTGAAGGTGGTGTTTTCATCTCTTTCACTTAGGAAGTCAGTGTTCTTTGACTTATATCACATCAATTTGGAAGTGTTGCTACCCTTGATGAATTAAAATTGTATTCATTTCCAAAGTTTTTTCAAATTTTGGGAGTGAAAAAAAATCCGAAGGGGAAAGATCAGGGCTTTAGGGTGAATGGGGAATGATTTCCTAACAAAATTCTGGTGGGTTGCCTCATTGTCATAATGAGGAACAATTAATTCCTTGGCACAACTTGCCTGGCCATTTTTTCACCAGTGCAATTTTCAGTTTCCTCAAAGCTTTTTTTTTTTTCTAATAAGCCTATCTATCTGCCCTTTAGCAATCACACACAGAAAAAAGGTTCCTATAACAGAAAAAAGTTCCCATAACCTGAGATAACTCTCTTTACCTTGAGTTTAACTGACTCCCCTGACCTTCCTTGGAAGCCACTGTTTTGATAGCATATTAATTTTGAAGGAACCCCAGTGAACCTAAGACAAGTGTATTACTGAGAGAACTTGTTTGCAGTCATTCATAACCATAGAGGCATGTTTAAGCACATTGTGTTTGGGGTAAACCTGTGCATATGAATTGTAACCCTGTAACATTATTTTATGATCTACCCTAATGTAGTATTCATCGTGGTTCATTGCTGATATATGCAAAATGTTAAGCATAGTTTATAAATCCCATATGATCTATGCATCCATCTCTGAACTATTCTATTAATTAGAACAAAATATTTGTCCAAGTATTTCTTAAGCTTTAAAAATAATTTCATATAAACAGATGATGTTTATATTAAGAAGCATTTTTTCCCACATTTAAAAAGATCTTTGTGAACATATCAGGCATACTCCCATGTGGTAATAAAAATGCTTTCAGGAGTTATTACTTTCTGTGGATGGGAAAAACACTATATTCAAAATACATTAATATTGGCTTAGTGTTTTTTTGGTCGAATGAGATAAAACTCTATTTTAGAGAGGTTCATGTTTACTATGTATTACCTTAGTAGGCATGCATCTTAAATCACCAAGATGAATCTTCTAAACCACGTATAATATAGTGGCAATAGTTATGAACATAAACTCTGGAGCTAGACTGTTTTGGCTTGAAATCCTCTTTCAAATCACTGATGACTTTTATTATGATTCTGCGTAGCTGAGGGGCTCCTCACTCATCGTGACCTCGTAGAACAGAGGACAACTGCCCCCTGGGCTCCCAAGGCTCTAGTCTTTATGGAAGCAGATGGCCACTTCTTTCTCCTGCAGAGTGGCTGATGGGAACAGACTGCTGACCTTTGGTTAACAACTGAGCATAATCACTGCAAGGCTAAGTATTTTAGGCTTTGTGACACAGATTCCATAGAAAATACTGTCATTAATGCAGGTAAGTTGATTCTTCCACTTCCAGCAGTGCCGTGTGACGCAGGAGCATAGCCTTATCAGGTTATTCTCACAGTAGATCCACAGGGGTTCAGACCACCAACTTTTCAGTTAGTACCATTTGTACCAGGGCCCCTCATTGCACAAGTTGTTTCAACCCTCTGGGCCTCACATTTCTTTAAGAGTAACATTGGGATTACACAAATCTCTTCTCACAGAATATTCTGAAGATTGAATGAGTAAATACAAGTTAAAGTACTTCCAATGATGCCTGCTGTTTAGGAAGCTGTTTAGAGAAACCAGTGGAGGTGAGTCCCAAGTGTGTCTGACCAGAATTGTGCTCCAGGGGGTTCTCGATGCCTCCAATTTTTGGAATTAGATTGCCAAGCCTTTCATCTGAGTTATCTTTGGATGGACTCAAGTCTGCACCTTTTCTGATAGCAGCTACACTAGTTAAACATTTGCCTCACCCTGAGATTCCAAGAATCCAAAAGGATTAGCTATTGTGTCATTGATGTCTTCATTCTGATTTGGATAAACCTTTGCAGGGTACTTGGTTCTCTTATCAATAATTGGCACTTGTTATTATTTACTGTAAGTTAATAAAACAAGTGTTGATTTTAACTCCATTTATCATAGATTTTATAACCAAACATTTTGAGTAGGTGCAGAAAAAATGTCTCTTCACAAAAAAAGAAAGAAAGAAAGAAAGAAAAAAGAGGAGAGGGAAGCAGAGAGGGAGAGAAAAATGAGGAGCTGATACCAAAGGCTTACATACAAAGCAAATGTTTTGAGAACAATGAGGGCAACAAATGTACAAATGTGCTTGACATACAATGGATGGATATATGGATTGTGGTAAGAGTTATATGAGCCCCCAATAGAAATGATTTTTAAAAAAAGAAAAAAGAAACGAAAACAAAGAAACAGAAACTAACCCCCAAACAAATTCATTGTCACGGAGTGGATTTCAACTCATAGGAACCCAATAGTGATAAGAGGAGAACCAGTGACCTGTCATCCCTTCCCAGACGGTTTTCTCAAGTTTTCACTTTGTGAGCAGATTTGAATAGATATTCAGCTTCAAGACAGCACTGCAGTACTAGAGGTTTACATGATGACATACACACTTATAGAACACTTGTAGAAATGCACAGGGAATGATTTGGGGAGGTTTAATGTGTGCTAAAAAATGCATCATCACATCTCTAGAAAGGCAAATCTTCCAGAGACATATGGAGCCTGTTTTATGGTTTATTTCATGATTCTGATTAGGACTGTTTTAATTTTTATCATTGGGCCCTTCAAAACAAGGAATGAAGTGGAAGGTAAATTATTTCTAATAAACTCTTCTTGTAAGGTGCAAAAACCAGAATGTTAATTTGGGAAGTGAAAGAATTAATGAAGTAGGAGTGTTTATTGAAAGTGTTTGGGGAGAGGTGCAGTGAAGAACTGTACCAAAAAATTGGATGATTTAAAATGCTGAATCACATAAAGGAACATTCCTGACAGTATGCATAAGGAAGGGTGTGAAGATGGCCGCATATGTTAAAGATTGGAATAGGCAGTGCACGTTTGGAGGGTCTCTGCCAGATGCTCACCCCACGTGATAAAATAACAAGCAATGTGCTTCCACTGAAGTTCAAAGGATTTCGTCTAGGCTTTCTGAACAATGAAATCTGATATACTCTGATGTGGATTGGGTTATTCCAACCCTGTTAATTCTGAAAAACGACTTAACTGCTAACAAACTATCCAAATGTTTTTGGACTAAAAATAATGAAAATTTTGAGTCAATGGCACATCCCACCCTCAGAAGATGTTTTAAGAGCAGGCTATACCATTTATCTGAGAGGAAGCCCTCTAATGCATCCACAAAGGATGATAGATAATATCACAGAAATGTTCTCTTTTTGGTGAATTCCTCTCTTCTATGAACTACTTTTTAAAAATATTGCAGAGGAATTTCTAAAATTAACTCTAGATTCCCCTTACTCTTCCCTTTGTTTCCTTATAGTCTCTGCAATTTCTTGTATTGTCAGTTTTCACTTCTCGGTACTTCCATCATACTGTCATCTTGTGTGAGTACATTGGAGGGCTTCCTTTGAGATAAATGTTAAACCCAGACCTCAAAACTCTTCTGAGGGTGGGATGTGTCACTGGCTCACTTCCTTGAGCTATTTATAATCCACAAACATTTGAGTATCGTGTTTTTCTCAGTTCTATACTAAGCCTAAAGATTCCACAGTGACTGTGGCACCATTTCTGTGCTGTTGGGAAATTCTGTATAGTGGGTTGAAGATAGGCATGACTACACTAAAAGGAGAGGTGTGCTATAATAAAAACATCACCTGGTGTCACATGTCTATAATAGAAATAGAGCGGTGTCTTTGAATACAGAGGAAAGTGAGGAACTGTATTTATATGAACAATTTTGCCCACAACTCCCCTTGATGAGAGGGTTTTTTCTAGGTGAGTAGGAGTTACTAGAGGCATTTGTCGTGGTATGACTTTTAGTTCAGGAAATGCGTTAGACTAGCCCTGGACCACACGGACTAGTGGATCATCCCATGGTAAGGCTTCTGTCTGCAACTGCTTCCCAGCAAGAATCTCTATCATGAAGAAGATAATAAAACTATTGGTAGACAAGTTCCTCTCTGTCACACACCTCCTGAGGATATTTTGAGGTTAAACTAGGTAGCACATGTAAAAGTAGCTAGAAAAGAAATAGGACCTCCTCAAGAGATGTGTATTTAGAGGAAAGGGAAGATTTTTTTTTCCTGTAAGAGAAACCTCTTGTTAATGAGTGACATGGGGGAAATATAGAAGGCACAGTTATGGATGAAACCAGACTTTTGACTTTGGAAATACACCAACAAATGAAATGTGTAGACTTTGAAAGGGTCCTGATGTGAGCATACCAACTTGAAAAATTCTGATTTTGTTAGTGTTGGTATATTTTGATTGTGAATTAGGGAATTCAGGGAATTGAAGAACCATTGAAGAGTTTCCTCAGCCCATTTTTCTGTCCCCGTGCCTCACTGAGGCAATCATGACTAAATTGGTGGCTTAGAACTATAATTGGTGGCTACCTCTAGGATGAATTAGAAGGGGGAAACTCACAAGCGATTGTGAAGTATACAACAAAAAGAAAAAAAATTACATTTAGTCTTATTTTGATTTTTACAAAGTAGTGTAGAGTCAACCCTTCTTGTGCATTTCCCTGTCATTTATACAACCTATTATGTATACAACCAGCTCTAAGGCTGATTCCTGTTTTAGAGCAGAGGCAGATTTCTTCCGCTTCCATTACAAACAGAAATCATGTGCAGAAATTACTGGAAAGAATGAATAATTTTATGGGTATGATTTGCATTGGTCTCAAACAGCAACTATGAACATAGTTGATTTTTAACATAATATCATAAATATCTTATTTATTCTTGTACTTTATCACTTGTTGAATAATATTCACAATATTGCATAGCATAGTTTTTTTGCCTTTAATGAAATCTATGTTTATTTTAGAAGTTCTAAGGAAAAAGGTAATTAATTTTAGCATTTTAGTTTACCTTATAAAATATAGATACAACTCTCTCCACAGTATTCTTTGGATAAGAGTTTTTAGAAATTAGTTTTTTCTGCAGATAGATTTCTGATGTTGAATAATCAGAGTTAGAGTTAAAAGTCAGTTGAGATTAGAAGGTTGCCTTTTCTTTTATTTTTTCCCTTCAAAATGTTTTATCCACTTTGAGAGTTTTAGCTCTTGGATGTCAGATTAAAATTCTGACGCATGTTCGAGTCATTTCAGTATTGGATGTCAAATCCAAAGACAGATATTTATATCGCAGTGCTGTTCAGGCAAAAAGTCACTTTCCAGACTGCAGGTTGCATGATGCGAAGCTCTCATTCACAGTCAGCTGCTGCCATCATTGCAAACAAGCAAATTAAAGCTTTAAGATGGGAATTTAGCAAACCAGCCATTAAATTCCTTGTTTATTATGCTTTACATTTGCAGTGTGCTTTGGGGTTTACTGGTTCCTTTCAAATAATAATTTCTTTCTCATAGCAGCACTCTGGCACTGGTAGTATTATCGCTACTTGACTGATGAAAACATTGAAGTTCTCAGAGGCACAGTGACTTGCCGAAAGTCACTTAGCTAATTAGTAGCTTAGCTCAGGTTCCTTGTAAGCTTGTCTGATTTCAATTTTTTTTAACATTATAAAGTTTCTATGATAGTATCTACAAAGATCAAACTGGTTCAAAAAATTTACATGCATTATAAAACTCCTTACAGATATTTTAGAGCTATATATTAATATGTGATTGGGATGTACAGATGTCATATGTTAATTTCGAATTTCACAAAGAGGAATGCACCACTGACTCTGATCTACACAGCTGGATTTGAAGAGAGACAGCTTTATGAGTATTCCTTTTTAACAGCAAAGTGTTAAGTGAGGACTTACTTTTGCTTTCAAAAGCGATCATTGATGGGCATGAAGGAGGAGACCTTTTTTACTAGATGTTGATGAATCTTACACAAATATGACAGTGCTGCCTGATAATCATGACATTCTCTTAAGCCGTGCAAGCCATTATCCACCTGATATGTTTTGGGAAAATGTGTACAGTTCCCACAATAATAATCCATATTTATGAACCATGTCCAGTGTCTAAGTTTGTCATAGGGTTTTTTGCCTTAAACATGTTTTTTGCATCAGATATGTAGAGAGTAGAACAGAGATTTCATGATATATCTTTGGCTTGGATTGTATGTTGGTAATTTCTGTTCTCAACTTCTCATTGGCAAGCTGTTCTCTTTCAGTGTTTTCCAAACACAAACCTTGTAGAATTTTTTGTCCCTGAGACCCAGGAAGAAAAGGATTTCCTAATCAAATAAATGTAATATCATATCACTGTTTTGAATGTGCCAGTGCATTTAAATGTCAAAAATAATTAAATTTAAATGATAATATCCAAGACTCTGAACATTCTACAGTGGTTCTCAATCTTCCTAATACTGTGACTCTTTTACACCTCATGTTATGGTGACCCCCAACTATAAAAATTTTTTGTTGTTGCTACGTCATATCTGTAATTTTGCTACCGTTATGAATCGGGCAACCCCTGTGAAAGGGTCGTTTGACCCCCAAAGGGGTCATGACCCACAGGTTCAGAACTGCTGTTATAGTAAAGAAATCTAATGGAGAAAAATAAATGTTCTCATATGTTGTTTGTGACAAGGCAAAATGGTGCAACCTCAGTGTAGGGGAGTATGGCATGATCTAGCCAGTTGTTTCCTATGTTGACCTTTTGATTCAGCAGTCCTACTTTTAGTCATCTATCTCTAAGAAGCATAAGCAAACATACAAAACAATCTGCATACAAAGATTTAGTTGCAGCGTGTTATTTTTATAATAGTAAAAGGCTGCATGATTCATGTAGAGGAAGGAGGAAAAAAGTAGATGCATTTGAATTCTTTGAATATACTTTGGTTTTGTACATTCAATTTTGGTATAGGGCAACTACATATTAAACAAAATTAAATGTATAAAACTATCTCTAAAAGCCAAAGTAGAGTGAAATAAACCTATAAATAATTGTGATGGGAAAACCACACAGAAAATTACTTATGCCACAGTAACTTGACTTTAAACACCCAGGGTGATAGAGAGGGCTTTGGAAAGTTTGTGACAAATGTCCATTGCCTTTCAGTTCATTTTTTCACGAGAAGTTTGAAAAACGCCTTGTGTACTCTATGAGCAAGTGAGATGTGTAAGACATTTTATTGGTGGTAATAATCATATCATGATTTCTTGGACTCCTATTGTAGGATGAAGCAGTAGAGTAATTAGGTATGTGTTCTTTAGAACTGGAATATTAGGCATTAGAGTGTGACTATGAAGATGAAGATAAGTGAACATAAATGAGTTTAATAGAACATTTGACCAGATATCCCCTTACAGAAGGGACATGGTGAGAAGACAAGCCAGTCAGGATGCAGTATAGCAACAGTGAAACATACAACTTTCCTCTAGTTCTTTAATGCTTCCTTTTTCCCACTATCATGATCCCAGTTCTATCTTACAAATCCAGCTAGACCCGAGGATGCACACCGGTATAGATAAGAAGTGGAAACACAGGAAATCCAGGACAGATGAACCCCTCAGGACTAATAATGAGAGTAGCGATACCAGGAGGCCAAGGGTAAGGTGGAGTAGAAAAGGGGAATCAATAACAAGGATCCATATATAACCTCCTCCCTGCGGGATGGACAACAGAAAAGTGGGTGAAGGGAGACAGCAGACAGTGTAAGACATGACAAAAATAATAATAATAATAATTTATAAACTATCCAGAGTTTATGAGGGAGGAGGGAGGGAACGGAGGGGGAAAATGAGGAGTTGATACCAAGGGCTGAAATAGAAAATGTTTTGAGACTGATGATGGCAGCAAATGTACAAATGTGCTTGATGCAAAGGATGGATGTTTAGATTGTGATAAGAGTTGTATGAGCCTCAAATAGAATGATTTAAAAAAAGAATGAAAATTGTTCAGAATTTGAATTACAATTTATTATCTATAAATATTTTATCCTATGATATGTATTTCCTACTTCTGTACATTGGCAAAGACCTACGAACAGTGCTTGTTGTGAGGTCCAGCCCCATATCGAATGGGTCCTATGGAATGGGGTGTAACTGAAGGGAGGAAATTAAGAGACACACACACATTTTGGGGGTGCTCACCTGCATGGTGTCAGAAATCAAGTGTAGGCAGGAGAGAGACGAGTATTCTTAACATCAATTCAAATGATCTCAGGTCATGCAAGCCTGCCTAATTTCAAGTAACAGGGTACATACAAAATGGGTTATACACTCACCCTAGAAGTCCTTGAGTTCATTGGAGGAGAAACTAACACCAGTGCTGTGGGCAGGAGAGGGGGAGTGACTGTTCTCTGAGGAAGGAGAGCAGTAGCCACATGTCTGCTCCTATAGATAAAGCTGCTGGCCAGATCGTCGTCAGCCTTGTGCTTTCAGGTAGCACTATTATGGAAGGATATTGTGGGGATTTCTCTGAGCTATGAGAATCCTATTGGGACTCATCTCTAACTCACAAATGTGAAGGCTTCCCTCCACCCAGAACCCTGGATTTCCAGGCTTCTTAAATATGAGAATAAAAAATCTGTCCGCATATGTTCTCTTCTCAGTCCTCTGTTTCTCAGTTTGTTTTCGTTGTCAGGTGCCATCAGCTTGCTTCTGACCCCCAGTGACTCAGTGCACAACAGAAGTAAACAAGGATGGTCCTGCGTCCTCCTCAGTTGTTCTTATGCTTGTGCCCATCGTTGCAGTCACTGTGTTGGTCCATCACCTTGAGGGCATTTCCCTTCTTGACTGTCCTTCTTCTTTACCAAGCAGTATGTCCTTCTTCGGGAACTGGTCTCCCCTGAACAATGTTTGATACATAGCAGTAATCATTCCTAGCACTCAGACTCAATTGTACTTAATTACTATTTTCCACTAGTCTCCTGGAGAAATAGTTAACTATAGGAATGGGAGAGGAAATAAAAGATGAAGTGGAAAACAAGGGAGCTAGAAAGGCTACTAGTTGTCTAAGAACTCGGGGATTACCTTGACAAGTCTGTCATTGATCAAAGAAATAAAACTTTATCAGTTATGACAGTAATACTTATAATAGTTTGAAACGCCTAGGGTAAGATAAAAACCCATGGATTTATAGTGCATTAAAAAAATAACTCTCCTTGTACCACTGTGGGTGATGCCAGTGAACTGATTATTTTTAAGAGTGAAAATGTGAGGGACTTCCCCTGTTATTCCTCATCTGTGAGCTCCTTGGTGTTTTTAAAGAGTTGATGTGTTGTCATAAATGGGACATGGACAAGGTAACTACAGAGTCATGTCACCAGTTGAGGAAGACCGATAGCCCACACGCTGGCATCCACGGGTTTGCTGAGCTAGGGCTTTAAATAGCAGGTGGGAGGTCAAAGAAAACTGTCACAAAATATGGCTGATGTTAGAGCAGTACATCATAATAAAAGGTAGAGTTTCTGAAGTGTGATAACATGCCGATGATTGGGTTACCCGCATTATGTTACACAGAAGATATTACAATCTTGGTCCAAGGGCTTCCTTGTGGCAATCTGGACTTGAATCATGACTATATAAACTCTAGTACAGTGATCTCCATCAAGGGTATCCTCAGGTGGATTGCCCTTTCTGGGGTGTTAGGGTGCTGGTGGGTGGTGGAAATAATCCACTTCTTAATGAACTCTGTAAACAAGACTATTCAGATTCCTGGTCAATAATCAGAGAGCATTCACTGTGGTTCTGCAAATGGAATTTTGGGCTTTCACTGCCTTCCATAGCCTTCTGCAAACCGGGTGCTCAGAATTTAAGCTCTAATATGTCTTTCCTCTGATCATGGGTTGTAGTAATAATAATCCTTGGATCTAAACAGGCAGGTGTGCTCCTTCCATATGAATTTAGCTGACACCTAACTTGAATGCCTACTGGCTTTAAGACAAGTCTTTAAAACTTCAGGACCAGTTCTTCTTAGATTAAGGCTTACAATTAAATGCAAACTCAAAATCCATTCATATGTTAAGGTTTATACATTTATATCTGGCCCAATTCAGAGGCGGCATTATCAGCTTGAGAAATAATATAAGTAACCTTTATGGGACATTTGGCAATTCTAGTAGTAATATAATTTATCTATCCAATGTCATAGAGCTTGAAATACTAATGAGAAAAGGAAAACCTCTATGAAGGCTTGTTAGTTGCCCTAGAGTGGATTCTGACTCATGACAATTCCATGTGGTATAGAATAGACCCACTCTATAGGAGTCTCTTGTCTGTAATTGTAACAGAAACAGATTCCTCTGCCTTTCCTTTAGAACTAACATTGGGTGGGTGTGAAGTTGAGGTAGGCAGTTGGGCACAGCTTATTTGAACTACTTGGGGCCAATGTTCAAGTTCAACAGTGAGAGAGTTCTTCTTTTTATAACTGTATGCTAGTTAATCCATGAAGAAAGAATGCTAGAATCAAGAACTTTACTGTTTCACAATAATGGATCAAGGTTCTGACCCCAGTAGCTGTTGACGTCTCAAGATTTATCCAGAAAGAAGTCCTCCATTTCTTCTATGATGCATTCTTGAGAAGGATTTAAACCCAAATCTGATCAAGTGTTCAGCTCTAATGACCAGTTTCTAGGAAATAAAAGGAAAACAGAAGAGTGCATTCAAAGGATACCACAGGGAGGCAAACACTACATTTTCGCCTATAGACAGCTCTGAAGTCCCAACATTCTGATATTTTCATCAAGTAAATTGCAAGGAATAAAAGAGGTGAAGGAGAATTTTAGATCAAACTGGTTATAAAAAAAAATCACAGCACTCAATTTCAGTATACAGATCCGATGCACAAAAAGAAAACCACTGAAGGAAATGGGTTGATGCAGTTGCTGTTACAATGGGCTCCCGCCTAGCCGTCAAGGATGATTGCAGGCTGAGCAGTGTTTTCTTCTGTTGCATGTGGGCTATGAGGGCATTTAACAACAAAGTCTGTATTTGCATTTCCTTCCCATTTGGATTCTGACTCAGCAAATGAACTGTTCGAGTTGGGTAAGAAGGTTACACCGTGAGGGAAATTTGAATGGATATTTTATGATATTGAGGAATTATTGCTAACTTTTTTAGAGTAGGCTAAAAATATTGTAAATTTTAAAACATACCCGTATCTTTTAGAGGCACACTGAAATATTTATGGCTCAAACGATATTTCTAGGATTTGCTTCAAAATAATCTAGGAAAGAGAAGTTGCAGGGAGTATAAAGGAAACAAAAGATGATATTCACGAAAGCTAAAGATTTAAAGACACCATCTTTTCTACTTTATGTACATTTTAGAATTTTTATAATAAATGGAGGAAAAAGATGGAATGTCATGTAAGCTTAATATGTCTCACAGATCACACTCTAGATATGTATAATGATTTTTATGACATGGTTATTATATCAAGAAGGGCCTTGAGTCGCGCTTCTCCACCCCATTTCTAAAAGTACATTTATAATTAGAGTAGTTAACATTTATTAAATATCAAGTTATGTGCCAGATGCTTGTGATGGACACTATAGATGTGTTGCCTTGGTTAAAATTAACAGGATTCTATGAGGAAATGTTATAATTTTTCTGATAAGGTTGATATATTAAATATCCTGAAACATGACAGAGCTTGTGGAGGATGGACTAAGGCTTTCAGTAAAGCCCTTTCCAGCTTCAGTACTGGCAGGCTTGCCCTTACTCTGCTCAGTCTCAACAGTTAGCAAGAGTGTAGATTTTGAGTGATGACGACTGCTTATCTGTATATTCTACTGTCTTGATCATCATTCTTTGTCCAAACTCAAGTCCCTTTGGGGAGATTGTCGTTTGCATTTTGGCTAAATCAGAGACTTCAGAACTAGTCAGCCTGTTCTAAGGCAGTACCAGCCACCACTTGAATCTTTAATGAGGCAAGCTGTTCCCCTTTCCCACAAGAGAGAGAAAAGAGCATAATTTCAGTTTTAATATTATTCTTAATCAATAGGTCGAAGGCAGTTTTCCCTGGTATAGTACACTCAATTGGAGTGCTGCTGTTAGCCAGAGGTAGGATGGTGCATTCTAATGTGAAACCTTCTCATTATCCTGCATGTGCACAAAGGAAGGGAAAAGTCAACAGCGAGGAAGAGATGGCATTTCCAGTACTGTGAGATGAAAAGACCCCTGAGAGAAGGCTCTGATGTTTCCTCAAGGGGACGGCTCCCCCATCTAGAATCCAGGGGAGCAGGTAAAATGTTTTAAAAGGTGAATGCTCAAGTCATCTGTGGACTGCCAGAACATTTTACGGAAGTAATCTCTAGGAGAGTAAATGCAAAGCCTCAAGTCACTAGCATCCTTTGTAAAATAACCCTCTCCATTTCTTGGAGTGAGTATAATTTGTGATAATTGAAGCTTTATTGGTAAAGGAGTAGCCTGGGAGAATGGCTAAAATCTGTTTTTGAGCTTCAAGCATTTAGACAACGGACTCCAAGCTTATAAAACTGTATTGGGAGATTAGGGGAAACTTGATTGATTAAACCTCCTTTCTCTCCTACTTCATTGAAAAGGAGGCTACTTGGACACCTTTTCTGAAATGAATGATAAATCTAAAGCATAATGACATAATCCTTTCAGAAAAGCAAAGAAAAAAGTTAGAAAATTTAGTTTCTAATGGGCAAGGATTATTTAGAAATTTGCTACTAATTTGCTTAAGATTGGCTCAAGATGGCAGTGTTTCAAACTTAAAATTATTCCCTCCACCCCACCCCTTTGTTTGGTGATCAGTGACCCATAAGGATAGCCTAGTTCAACTCTTCCTAGTATCTGCCTCATGAGAAAAGGAGGAATCTAAGTTGGCAAAATCTATAATAGTCTGTTCTTGGGTTTCAAATTTAAAATTTTCCTCCACAGCTGGATGCTTCTCATAGAGTTGTTGAATGACTTCCTGACAGTCGTGGACAGTCGTATATTTCTTCAAACCAAGGGTTGCTCCACATTTTAAAACTTGGCCATTCCTACATGGATTTGATCATCAGTCTGGGATATCAGTTACTTGTACAGTGTGTGCAATATGGACCACTGACAACTCAGGTCACTGGCACCACTTCAAAATGTTGCAAAACAGCTAACTCACAAGTGGTCAGCACATTTTTAAAAGTGAGGTGATGCCCAATTAGAATATGAAGAGTTATAAAATGTGGTTTTATTCAGAATGTAGCAATACGGCTAGACTTTATTACTCAAAATTTAGGATTATGAGGGAGAAGCTTTCTCTTTAGCTAAAATTTGTATCCTATTGCAACCACAGATGAAGAAACTGGCCTTGACCCCTGCAGAACTTGCTGCCACAGCCACGCGGGCATTCCCATCTACCCATTCCTCTTTGCCTTCCGAGGATGGTCTTACCTCCCACATACTGGACACAGTGGAAACCACCTGGGGTGAGGTCCCCCACAGAGAGCCACCCTTTTCCAACGCTTTTTGTATCACTCACCTTCCTTGTCAGGGTGTTCATTCCTCTAAAGGTTTCTCTTACCCCATACTGTATGTCCCTCTTCAGCAAACTTGCAGCTAGGTATTCTCTTCATTTTAGCTTTTCCTAGTCAGAGCTTCCTTGCATTCATCTTCAAAGTTATTGAAGTCTCTTCGCCGTAGGATGGATCGATCCTTTTGGTGTTTTATTAGAATTCTCTTACGTGAACCTATAGCTATTCTTCCCCATTATTGTTCTCTTTCCTTCTCTTTGAGCTCCCTTACTTGTATAGTAAGGCTTTGTAGTTTGCAGCCACTATGCCACCAAGGTTTCGCCACATCCTAATTATATTTGAGAAAGTATCGAGTCCCAGTTATTAAATATTAGAAGTGTATAAAGACACTTTTTGAATATAAAACTTATCAATAAGTGAGTGATAGCATTTTAAGCTACCGACCTACATACATATATGTATGACTTCAATGTCGTCTTTAGATTAATGAAAACTTTGCTTTATCTTCAGTCTTGACCACTCTTTGTATTTTATGTCCAAGTTAATCTCTTTTGCTTCCAATCAGATTTTGCTATTTACTGTATTTTTCGGACCATAAGACGTACCCAGTTTTTAGAACAGCAAAACAAGAAAAACTATTTTGAACCAACTAGTAGCAGTATAATAAAGTATTTGTTAAAATAAAGCAAAATACGGTAATATGGTAATATTTTTTGTTTGCTTTCTTGTTTTTGGGGGGCATCACTGCCTCTGGTGGTCGTGGGAGCTAACCAGTGCTGCTCCTGAGAGCCGCTGCTTTATTTGAACCGCCATGCGCCCTCGGGCCGCAGTCCCGCACTCAACCACTTACGCCACCGGGGCTCAGCCCAATATGGTCATATTTAACAGCGTAAACTCAACAGTGGTGTTAAGAACCATCATCACTTTCATTAACAAACAAGGGGGGAGGAGTGCTGATCCTGTGACCTGACTGACATTGAGACTCCAGGAGGCGGGACTTCCCCTGAACACACACCAATCCACAGCACGCAAACAGCAGCGGATAGTAAGCGGACTCATGGGCTCATAAACAAATGTTCTAGGGACCACACTTTCAGACCGTAAGATGCACCCTCGTTTCCCCGCCACATTTGGGGTATGAGGGAGAGTATATCCTGTAGTTCAACAAATACGGTTTGCTCTCATATCATTGGTGACTGCTATCCAGAGCAGATTATTTTCTGAAGCTGAGTACAGGTTCAACTAAGTTCATCAAAAATTATGAGTCAAGGTGTATTCTAGCTCCCTGGTAAGGTTTAACATTTCCCAAGAATATAACTTACATATTATATGTCTCCCTTTCACCCCCATCCTAGCTAAACCCACCCCTTGCCAGGAACTTGATGCTGACTCTTACTAACAATAGAGGACAGAGTCGAGCTAGCTGCCTTTGTGAGTTTCCTGAGACCGTAATCCTTGGAATAGAAAGCCCCATCGTTCTCCCTTGGAATGGCAGGTAATTTTGAATAGAGGGCTTTGTAGTTTGCAGCCACTATGCCACCAAGGTTTCGCCACATCCTAATTATATTTGAGAAAGTATCGAGTCCCAGTTATTAAATATTAGAAGTGTATAAAGACACTTTTTGAATATAAAACTTATCAATAAGTGAGTGATAGCATTTTAAGCTACCGACCTACATAATTAAGATTACCTTGTTATTATCTTCATTATTAAGTACTTTTGATGGTATATCAAATTTTATTAGGTTATAGGGTTTCTCTAAGTTTGGGATTACTTAGAGATCTTCAGAAACTGAAAATATGTTTATAAATTTAGCCATGATATAGATACATTAATAGATCAAACAATAGAGGCATGAGTGCATAAATAATAAGTATGTCACATATTAAATGTGTAAACAGAAATGAAGTCTGGTTGGGCATAATGATAAGGTGTTAAATAGAGCATAATATTGAGTTAGCCAGAGTGATTTTTCTGGGGGAGATGGTTTCCAAGTAGTTTCTTAAGAATATAAAAAGTGAAGACTGTCCCAGTAAGAACAGCTTGAGTTAAGGATCAGAGACAGAAGGCAGTCATTGGAGTTAAAACAGAAAGGCAGGATGGAGATATAACCAGAAATTTTAATTTGAGCTGAAAAACAGGCTCAATCCAGAATTATGTTCTTCTCTAGTCAAATTAAAGTATTGTTATTTCTATAAGCATGCTAGGAGCCCTGGTGGTGCCATGGTTAACCCCTCTTTGTTAATCGGCTCTTCCAACCCACCCAACAGGTTTGTAGAAAAAAGACTTGGTGATCCACTTCCATAAAGATTACAGAATGAAAAAACCCCATGAAGCAATTCTGTTTAGTCCGATCAAGTCACCGTGATTCAGAATAGACTTGATGGCGCACAACAGCAAATAAACATGTTATGTGATGCACTCATAATACCTAGCCTTAACATCATCTTATTTTGAATTTTAAATTGAGAAGCAAAGCTGGAGGGAAGTATTACTTTCTTCTTCCTTCTCTGCCTCATCCTTACCCTGGCCCAACATTTCAGTACTTTTTCCTCTTACCTGGGCACACAACTGGCATCATGTCCAACCAGTGACTACTGTAGCTGTGACCATGAACTTGAGCCATAGCAAGATCCCATGGTTCAATCAGGGTGACCCTGGCACATGGGAGCACACACTGAACATCCATTTCCTTTCTTTTCCCATACAAATCGTGGAGTATAATAAAAAGAGAATGACATTTATAGTTAGGCAAAGCTGAGTCAACATTTTGGTTTTCCATTTCCTTGTCCTGTGAATTGCAATTTTCTGATCACCTTGGAGTTTTTCCATTGATATGTATAGAGAGAAGTCTTAATTCCTAGTTTTTGAGGTTACTGTGGTTGGGCGGGAAAGTTGAAAAATGCCATGCAGACACAGAGCCCATTTCTGCCAGAATAGAGTTTTCTCATCCGTGTTTTCCAGTGTAATTGCATCACAGTCACCAAATTTACTTTGCTAGAGCTGTAGATTCTGGACTGTACCCTACACAAACAAAAACAATACACAAATCCACTGTCATCGAGTCAGTACTAACTAGAATCGCCCAATGAGTTTCTGTAACTTTACAAGAGTAGAAAGGACCATCTTTTTCCTGTGGAGTGGCTGGTGGTTTCAAACTTCTAACCTTGCAGTTAGCAGCCCAGCCCATAACCCACCACACCACTAGGCCTCTGCCCTAGGCATATTTAATTTCAATATAAAGTCATGGCATTTATACATTTACCAGTCTTATTGGCCCTGAGTTAGAAATCATATATACATATATATATGAATATATATATATATATTCATCTTCGTTCCTTACCTGCCATTCTTTGTACGTTTTGTTCATTTTTTCCACTTTTCTTTCCCTTTTTGGTTGTCTGATTTAACAGGACAGTGAGCGTGAAATGTGAGCATTTTCAGGCTGCCCAGTGGCAAGCACTTGATTGTTAACCAGCAAGTCCTTGGTTCAAAACCACCTGGGAAAACTTTGTATAAAGATGTGGCAATTTGCTTCAAACCCTTGGAAACCTTATAGCAGGGGGTCCTCAAACTTTTTAAACAGGGGGCCAGTTCACTGTCCCTCAGACCGTTGGAGGGCAGGACTACAGTTACATAAACAAACTGAATAAATTCACTGTGGGCCTGGGATGAGTTAACTGCTAAGCAGGATAGGCTGCAGTGGCAAAAATACCTGGTGGGCCTGATAAATGTTCTTGGCAGATTGCATGTGGTCCGAGGGCTGGTTTGAGGACCCCTGCAAATAGGGTAGTTTTACTCTGTCCTATAACTCTATCTTGCTACGAGTCAAGATCCTCTACAGCAATGGGTTTGAAGGGTTTGGTTTTAGCTGCATGATAACCAAAACCAAACTGACTGCCTTAGCGTCTCTGCTGACTCCCAGAGACCCTAAACAGAGTTTCCATGATGGTAACGGTTATGGGAGTAGAAAACCCGATGGTTTTGAACCGTGGATGTTGTTGATCTCAGTCCAAAGTGTAACCATTATGCCATGAGGACTCCCTAATCACTTCTCCCTTGTCAGTTGTTTTCACCATCCTAAATTTCATTTTTTCTTATGTAAAAATGAAATTGGCTACTTCTCCAGTCATTGCTTAGAATGAGTTGTTAAAATGGTGCCAATCGCTTCGAAAAGTCATGCACGTAAATGATTGTAACAGCAGAAATACTTGCTGTTGGGGGGGCCCCCTCTTTATTAAGAACATGCTTCGGTAGCATTTCTGTGTTTGCTTATAACAGAATGTAGAGCTATAGTATGGTGGAGACTAAGATGAGGAAAGGGGACACTTGCTTTGGGTGCAGAATTCAAGGGTGGGCCCAAAATTCAGTAATCCAGATATATTCAATTTTAATGAAATCTTTAAGAAATTTTAAGAAATACTAAGGAAAAAATCTGCAAAGAACAAATTATCAAAATTCTACATAAAGACAGGATCAATGTTATGATTTTTGCTTTTGCCTCAGGATCCACTATGGTTTGAAAGTGTCACTGAGATAAACTGTTGCATTAAAATACTACAGATCTTGATTAGTGGTACTTTTGGGGCTGCTTTAAATTCACATGAAGTAGAGAGGTGGGGGTGGCTAAGTACCTCTCTGATCTCATCCTAATATTGGTCCTGCCTTTTACCAAATGCTGAATCATTCCTGTGTTTCGTTAGCTAACCAGAACTGTTCACTTATGTTCTCTAAACAGAATGGTTCATGAACGTCCACAGACAGCCAAAATCTTGCCCATCTCTGTTAAGTGCCATTTGTTCAAATACTTTCTCTTTGATGTAGATATTGCCATACATCTATGTACCGAGAATGGCAGTACATTTTTTTCAGGTATTCAGGTGTTTCAGAAGAAGATATTATTTTGCAAATGATAGTACCCACATGTTCTTCTAAGTAGTGCAGGAAGATATGGAGTGATGGAAAGTCTAATGCTTGAGGGTTCATTTTCTGGTTGTTCTCATAAAAAACTAGAAACCTAAGAATCGATAAAAAGAGAAAAAATTTCAAATAGCTCAGAATCAGCTGGCAAGGGAAGTGATCACGGAAGGAGATTTTTGTATAATTAAATGTCAGTTGCATTTTGAAATATTGCCTGCTGCCGCCCACTCAGTCACCAAGTCAGATGAGAGGGAATATTTTCTATGCAAACCCAGAATTGACAGCAATACTTGTTGATTTTTTCATGAAGGATGAGCTGCAGATTAGAAGAATCACAGCAGACCCTGTTCCCAACACAATAAAATTGTGCTGTTACAATAAGTCCAACATTATAATTTGCTCCCATATGAGTACCCGGTTTGCAGAAGGCTATGGATGACAGTGGAAGCCCCAATTAATTTTTGGAGTCTCCATAGGGATTAAGTCTCTGATTATAGATCAGGGATGTGGCCTTAGACAGAATACATTGGGAAGTGGGTTGATGCAAATATATTTAAGTTAAAATTTTAACACTTTACACTTGTCTCTTTTGGCCCATTTAGATGTTCTGGTTTTTATTATTCTAAGCTTTTTATTGGGGGGGGGAGGAATTCCGATTTTCTGGTGTATTTTTCTTTTCTTTTTGTATGATTTTCTTTATATGAAATCTAGGCTAGATAAATATATAAAAACTCGATGGATAGTTTCTTATGTCTATGGTAGGAGAGAAAGGTGGAGTTTTTTACTTCTATAAACAATTGCAATCTCTGAAATTCACGGGACAATTCTACCCTGTACAGTAGGATCACTTTGAGTCAGTATCAACTCAATGACAGTGGTATTTTTTATGCTATGATATGTGGGGGAAATGGGAAGCTAATAATACTGAGTACAAGACTGAAGATAATGCTTTAATTTGAATGTGGTAGTGATTGCCCAACCCTTTTAAATGTATTTAAGTGCTTGAATTATATGGTATATGAATGATATGTCAATAAAACTGTTAAATTTTTAAAAATTACTTTATTGGAGCTCTTCCAGGTATTATAACAATCCATAATTGAATTAGATCAAGCATAATTGTATAATTACTGTCACCACTATATGGATAGATCTATATATAATATATGTATTATTTGCTGTATCTTACACCTACAATTCTGTTATTTGTTCCCCTCTAGTGGGGTTATACTATCATCATTGCTATCTGTTCTCCCTTTCCCTCCTCTCCCCCCATCACTTCTGATACATTCTGGGAATCATTACGCCCATGACTATTTCTGAAGGGTTTATTTATCTTGGATTTCATGCATTGAATGATCTTATCTATACAAACAAACATACTTAGGGTTAACAAGATTAATGACATAAAACTAAGACCATGAAAGTAAGGGGAAGAAATATTAAGGAATAATAGAAGAGCTGTGTTTCTTCAGTGTTATTATGTACTCTGAATATACCATCCCTTCTGTGTGGCGGCCCTTCTGTGAGGGACTGTCCACTTATCTTACAAGTGGGTTTTGGGTCTCCACTTTGTCTGTACTCTTTCATGTAAATTTAATTGCTTGTGAAACTGTTAAAAATTTAAAATTATGAACTATTTTTTAAACAAAAATGTAAAAATATTATTTTCAACACTCTCCATCTAGATCTGTATACTTTTTAAAAACTTAAACTTTTTTGGCATCACTGCCCTTTGGTGGGAGTGGGAGGCTCAGCATTGTTCCTGGAGAGCTGCTGCTGGATTTGAACTGCCAAGCCAGTGGACCGCAGTTCCACACTCAATCACTACGCCACCGGGGCTCAGCCCAAAACTTAAATTTTTTTATTGAACTTAATTCACCTATCTTAAATTTTAGGGGCTCCATCATATTTAAAAGAATTGTGTGGGGACTCTGGATGCTGATAGTGTTTGTCAGGTTGTGCATCAGGTGCGTGGTAATAGGAATACAGGAAGTGGACCTGTTCTCCTGGATGTTGTGGGTAAAAGGCTTAGTCATTTTTACAACTGGTATGGTGGAATTGGGATGATACCTGGACATATGCTCAGGACCAGCTGAATACATGTTTCTTAGCATTCCAAGAGATACTTCCTACTCCAAGTGTTACTTCCTACTTCTTCACGCCAACAGTTTCACAAACACCCAGACACATGGTATAAGACTCCACACAGGGTAGTGCTTGGGCTTGTGGGTTTCAACATTCCCCAGGCATTTTTCAATGATTTTATTGGGGGCTCTTATAACTCTTATAACATTCCTTACATCATTTGATTCAAGCATATTTTACACATCTTGCCATCTTCATTTCCAATTATTTTCTACTTGAGCCCTTGGTATGAGCTCCTCTTTCTCCCTCCTTTTTTAAATGAATCATTTTACTGGGGGCTCATACAACTCCCATCATGATCAATACATAAGTCAATTGTATGCAGACCACATTTGCACATTTGTTGCCATCATTACTCTCAAAACATCCTCCCTCCACTTAGGCCCCCAGTATCAGCTCCCCATATTTCCCCTTCCTCCCCATTAACCCTTAATAATTAAAAATTGTTATTACTTTTTTCATATCGTACATTGTCTGATGTGCCCCTTCACTCACTTCCCCGTTGTTTGTACCCCAGAGAGGAGGTTATATGTAGATCCCTGAAATTCGTTCCTCTTTCTATTCCATCATCTTTCCATCCTCCCGGTATCACCACTCCCACCACTTATCCTGAAGGATTATCTATCCTAATTTTCCCATGTTTCTGGCTCCAGTATACAACCCCTGTTCTAGCTGAATTTGTAGAATTGGGATCATGATAGTGGATGGAAGGAAGCATTTGAGAACTAGAGGAAATTTGCATATTTCATTGTTACTACACTGCTGCACTTTATCTGGTACATCTCCTCCCTGCAACCCCTCTGTAAGGGGATGTCACTCCAACTATTGATGGACTTTGGATCCCCAATCTGTCCTCCCCCTTATTTTTAATGATATAATTTTTAGTTCTTTGGTGATTGATTCTGGATCCCTTTGACACCTCATGGTCACACAGGCTGGTGTGCCTCTTCCATGTGGGCTTTGTTGCTTCTGATCTAGATGTTGGCTTGTTTATCTTCAAGCTATTAAGACCCCAGACATTATATCTTTTGATAGCGGGGCACCATCAGTTTTCTTCACCATATATGCTTATGCACATATTTGTCTTCAGTGATCATATCTGGAAGGTGAGCATGCAATGTTATGATTTTTAGTTCTTGAAGCCTGTTAACTGAACTCGTTGGCACCTCATGATCCCACAAGCTGGTTTGCTTCTTCCACGTGGGCTTTGTTGCTTCTGTGCTAGATGAGTACTTGTTCTTTTAAGCCTGTAAGACACCAGATGCTACATCTTTTGATAGCCAGGCACCATCAGCTTTCTTCACTACCTTTGCTTATGTACACATTTGTCTTCAGTGATCATGTCGGGGGATGAGCCATCTGGAAAGTCAATTTAATAGAACAAAATGTTCTTGCACCAAGGAAGTACTTGAGTGGAGGTCCAATGCCTATCTGCTGTCCTAATACTAACCCTATAAATATATGCATGTTGATCTATTCCCCCATATATCCCAGGTATTTTTCATAGGCACCTGCATTAAACATAGCTGTATTCTGGGTTTCTTTTTTTCCCTTTTCCTGACAAATGCAGTAACAGCTTATTGTGAGTTAATTCAGGGAAATCTTGGAGGAGATTTTGGATGTAGCTTTAGAGTCACTGGAAAGAAATATACTAACAGGCAAAGGTATTCTTCAAAGGCCAATATTTCCGACTTTCGCTTTTATGCAGTGGGAGAAATTAAGGTTGGTGTTGAGCAAGCTTAGGAGCCTTCTTTCTGTCTCTGCTCATAACCAGACTGAGCTCAATCTTCAGTGCCCCGATTGGGGTTAGTTTTGAATCTTACCTTTAAAGACCCTTTGCAATGAAACCTAATAATACAATATTCACCATTATGAGAGAACTTCAAATGGGAACTAAATTGATCTGTTTTCTAACGTCAGATATAGAGTTGACGTAATCACATTCCTTTTCATTGCATGTTAACTCAAAGTTAGTTTGTGAGCATCTCCTTTTTCTATTATTGAATATTTTATTTCCATTTCCCCTGATACCATCTCCAAAAATGTAAACATTCTTATGTTTTTGACATGAAAACGTTTAAAATTGTTCCAACACACTATAAGTGAGTTTATTAGCTTATGACCCATTATTCACTAGATGATGGACATCAAAGAGAGAAGGAAGTAGGAGAAAACAGAGCATGGTCAGAACCTGGTTTTTTTTTTTTCACAGATCTTTGTGAGAGCTACGCATGCTCTCTTTCGGAATGGTTCTTGACCTTCCCTTAATTTTTCTTGGAAGCATAGTACTCTAGTAACTTTGGTGCTTGAAGAGCATAGTGTCTTAGGATGTCAGGCTAGTCAATCCCAGGCAGTCTAGTCCCTTCCACACATTACTTGTTCTCACCTGACACTTCTCTACACCCCTAGAAACAAAGGACAAGTGATTGCCAACTGTCTACTAACAACATTTATCCCTCATTTGTATACTAGTACACTAAGCCCTACAGAGTGGCAATAGAATTGGATGCAGGTGTTCTTTTTCTGTGCCTTCTCTAAGTCTAAATAGGAGCTTTATTTCATTTTTTTAGTGATTTCATAACTTTTATATTACAAGACTATCAAAAAATAGGAAAGAATATTTCATAAACATTTTATAATATACATTTAGTAATTACTAGTGGGGGCAATACATAAATTGAATTTTCACTATTTTTGACTAATAGCATTAAGTTAAAGCCAGTTCCCGCCCCCCCCCCCCCCCCAAGGGGAGACTGAGAATGTAACATTTTAAATGTCATCAAATGTAGCACTGTGGCTCTGTGGATATGTTTGGC
>PVJH01007779.1:0-90112 GCA_004026705.1 Nesogale talazaci
TATCTCCATCACCCTCCAATCTGCAGCCTGATCGACAGGCTAAACTCCACCCGTTCACTCTTAGTACCATCTAGTTGACACAGGTTGTCTAACGACTGCAGCCACACACGTTGTGATACGTTATGACAGCCACCCTGGGAAGCTAGTATAGACTCCGCTTGGGTCCCTCAGCTGTCTGCACAGACTCCCTCTCAGGGGGTGGACTGCAAAGTCCCTCTCTTCTGTGATCCATGTGGTTTGATCTCAGATAATCCCATCATCTGATATCCTTATAACAATTTCCGAAGTACTTTCCTGTGCACTGTTTCATTTAAAGCTTAGCGTTTTGCTTTTTTTTTTAAACACAAAACTCTACAGTTAACTATCATGATCACCTCCATTTTGCAGACGAGGACACTGGAGTTCAGGGCAAAAGCTGGTGCAGCAAGAGCTCTGGATACCTGCTGTGCGATCTTGGGCAGATCGGCAAACTCGTTGTGCTTCCATTTCCTCATCTGTGAGAAGGAAAATTGATGGCCTTTCCACAGGCCTAGGGAACCTGGTGGTGCTGTCGTTGTGCCTGGGGCTATGTAGGCTCCATGAGGTCCTCGGTTTGAAACCAG
This sequence comes from Nesogale talazaci, assembly GCA_004026705.1. Classification (NCBI taxonomy): domain Eukaryota; kingdom Metazoa; phylum Chordata; class Mammalia; order Afrosoricida; family Tenrecidae; genus Nesogale; species Nesogale talazaci. The sequence goes on from PVJH01007779.1 coordinate 603, forward strand.
CAAGCACTCAGCTGGAGAAAGACCAGGCTTTCCCCTCCTGTGAAAAGTCAGTCTTGGAAACCCATGCGGATCATTCTACTCTGTCCACAGGGGCACCGTGAGTCAGGAGGGAGAAATCCATATGATTGAGAGAGTATCAAAAAACCAAACCCACCCATTGACTCTATTTCGATCGATAGAGGCCCTATCTGGGATTTTGAATCAGAAAAAGTGTGTATCTGGGTTGTATCCTCTCACTCTCCCTATCCAACCTGTATGCAGGGCAAATCATCAGAGAAAGTGGATGAGCTGAAGGCTATGACGTCATTAGCCACCTCCAATAGGCAGATGACTTGATTTTGCTTGCTGAATGTGAGGAGGACTTGTAGCAATTGTTGAAGTTTGAGGATTGCAGCTTTCACTATGCGCTATAGCTCCACGTAAAGAAAACACAAATCTTCACACTGGACCCAGAGGTAGCATCATGATAAACAGAGAAAAGATGGGAGTTCAGTTAGAATTTTGTCTTGCTTGGATCCATAATCAATGCTCATGGAAACAGCATTCAGGAGATGCAATGATACATGGTGTTGAGAAAATCTACAGCACAAGCTCTCTGCAAAGTGTTGAAAAGCAGGCATGTGACTATAAGGATTGACGAGCCATGGTATTTACGCAGTTGGCCAAATAGCTAGCTAACACATTTCTTGACATAGATGAGTGAATGCTTCCAACTTCCATCAACTTGTTGAAACATTTCAGTTGGTACTCCATCAATTCCTGGAGCCTTATTGGCTCATTCTTTCAATACAACTTAATGTTCTACCTTCTGCACCACGGATTCTTGCTAATATGCTACTTCTTGAAATGGCCAGATGCCAACTAGTTCTTTTTTTGTGTGTGGGCATCACTGCCTCTGGGGGTCATGGGCACTACCCAGTGCCGCTCCTGAGAGCCGCCGCTGGATTTGAACCACCAAGCCCGCGGGCTGCAGTCCCGCACTCAACCACTTACACCACCAGGGCTCAGCGGCCAACTAGTTCTTTTGGGCAGAATAACTCTGTGTTTTCTTTCCATCTTCTATTGAAGCTTCAAGCCTCCTTCACTATTTTGCATAATGCAGCTTGAGGTTCAAATTTTTTCTTTAGTTCTTCCCATTTAAGGTATACTAAGTTTGTTCTTCCACTTTAGTTTACTAACTCTAGGTCTTTGTACAATTCATTATAATATTGTATTGTGTCTTCTGAAGCTGTCCTTTGAAGTTTTTTTTATTCATCTCTTTGATTTCCTGTTTTCTTCCATTCGTCTTAGCTACTATACAATGAAGAGCAAGTTTCAGAGTCTCTTCTGACAGTCCCTTTGATCTTTTCTCTCCTCGTCTTTTTAATGATTACTTTCTGTTTTCATGTATGATGTTCCTGGTGTCATCCCACCGCTAATCAGGTCTTATGCTGTTCCTGTTCAATGTGTTAGAGCTGTTCTTGAGATGCTCTAGAAATACAGGTGGATATATTCAAGGTTTTATATTTTGGTACTCACCTTTCACCTGTTCACGTAGCGTTGTCCTTCAAGACAGGTCTTGAAACGCCCTTTATAAGGATGAAAGCAATGCCATTTCTCTTGATTGTGCCATTCCTAACATGGTAAACTACAGCATTTTCTGATTCAAAATGGCCCAAACCAGTCCACGTAAGCTCATAAATCTAAATTATTGATAGCCTAGAATGTCAATCTTGATGTATTATATTTTTTAATGAGTGGCAATTTATACTTTATACATTCCACGTTTTGATTATTAATTGATGTTTGTAGCTGTTTCTTCTCTTTGTGAGTTAGACCCTATTCACAAATGGAGGTCCCAGAGGCTTTCCTCCTGCACGCTTTACTTCATCTGCATCAAGAAGCTTGGCTCAACTTTGAGAAGGCAGCACATCCACAGCCAAGTACTGAGTATCTGTTGACCTGAGGGGCTCATTTTCTGGCACTATCTGACAATGTTCTGCTTCTATTCCTTTGGCTTTCAGTATCTGACAATGTTTCCCTACTATCCATAGGGCTTTTGGTGGCTAATTCTTCTGGAGTGATTGGCCTACTCCTTTTACGTAGTCTGTTTTCAGTCTGTAAGTTCTGCTGAAACCTGTTTGCTTTGGCTGTCCCCCCTGCTATTTGAAAATACCAGCTTCCAGCAACACACAAGCCACCATCATATGACCAACTGACAGATAGTGGTGGTTGGTACAAACGGAGCAAAAGAATATTGGAGTGGGACGAACAATCAAAAGAAGCCAGTAGTTGTCCCCTGGAAGTCATTTTGCCCTGTAGGGGACATGTAGCCATGTCTGGGTATCTCTTTGATTCTCTTTAATGGAGTGCAAGGGGGCTCTGAGGGTCAGCTAAGGTAAACCCAGGATGCTGCTAAGCATGGTGGAATATGCATGCAGCATTGCACCCCTTCAGTGAAAATCATCAGCCCAGGAGTAGGGAAAAAGAGGACGACCCCCAACAGATGTATTGATAGAGAGGGGGCTGCAGCGAGGGGCTGGCACCTAGGAAGGATTATGAGGATACTGAGGGATCAGGCAGGCCTTCGTTCTGTAGCGCATCTGGTCACTGTGATTCCGCACCAACCCAGCAGCACTTAACAACAACGTTGTATTTGATGTCTTTCTGTCATCTCCATCTGTGCCTGTGCCGACCGTGCTCTTTTATTTTTCATTTTTATTCTCGTCTTTCATTCATGGGCTGCATCAAGTTTCTACTTAGTTCCTCCTCCGTCCCTCTGCTGGTTTGGAAGTAACACCTTCTATTACTATTCTATGAGCGGTAATCCTCTCAATTATTTTGAGACTTTCATTTTTAATTCTCACAGTTAGTTGGTCCTCCTGTGCTGCCACCAAACAATGTAAAGACTGTACTTTGACTGATTGCCTCCTCCTTTATTCCATGTTGCAATCAAGTGTGTTCATTTCACCTTGTTTGAAGACGCTCCTTAGTCATTGTTCTTGCAAGTCGCATATGTGATTTCACAGGTAGGCTTACTGCTGTGTTTCTCCCCTTTGCTCTTGTACCTGGTTACTTCCTTCTGGTTTAACTTCCTTCTTTGAGAAATGCATCTTTTCATAGTTTTCTGCCAGAGTTTGCGAATAGTAAACCCAACCTCTCCCTTAAAGGAGCTTTGTTTTCATTTTATTCTCATATAATAACTTAGCTGGGAATTGAATTCTAGGTAGGTCATTGTTCTCCATCAAACCTTAGAATCTATTTTGCTACTGTGTCCTGGTCTCTAGTTTTTCTTGTGAAACTACTTTTTCAGTCAGTCTAATTGTCTTCGTTGATGAGCAATATATGTCTTCTGCTGTTCTTATGTGCAGTATTCTATTTTAAGGTATCCCACCAGAGAGCTATGGATTGCTGTCTTATTTATCCTGTTTGAGATGCACTCAGCTCTTTAATCTGAAGATTTGTCTTCAATTATGGGAAATTGTAATCCCTAATATAAAATCTCTTCCCTCTTTCTGATTTTTCTAATGAGATTTGTGTTGGACCTTCTCCTTCCATTACCCATGTTTCTTAGCCTACCCTCTGTCTCTTGATCTTGCAGCTGCTTTCAATACATTTTGTAATATTTTAGTTTGTGAGTGATCCCTTTCACTCTGTCCATTTCCCTAGTTAAATGAATTGAGTTGTGATTCCCAGAGACTATGCTTTTATTCCCATTCATTCTATTTTATGCCTTTTCCAATCCATCGAAATTGGAATAGAGTAAGCTATATTAGGGAAGCAAAACAACTCTAGATTCCTGGGCAATAATGGCATCCTTTATTTCTTCTCTGTGCTCAGTGAAGGTGGGTGGGGTCTATTACACAGAGTCACACATACTCACACATGGAATAACAGTGCCTCTATCATTCAATAATAGCAGCAATAAGATCTGAGATCCCTTCTGGGGCTGCAGCAGGATAAAAGACAGCTAGGCAATGTCACACCAGCTATCTGAATTTCAGCCTATAGACACTGCTCTTTCACTCCGATCCACTGAGCAGAGCTACTCATAGCTCTGTCTAATTCCGGGGGGAGGGAGATTTGGGGAGCACATGGTATATATTTTTCCTTTATCCCACGTTATCCTTCTTTAACTCTTTAATCCAAGTAATCCTCAACGTATAGCAAGGACTGAAAAGGATATCATTCACTATTTTGTTTTTATTTTAAGAATAATTTTATATACTTTTGTAGCTTGTTAGTTTCTCATGTTAGAATCGTGCTAATTCTTCCCTTCAAAATAAATTGTTCCTCCTGGTTTGGAATTTTAAAAAAGTGCCTGAGTTCATCTTCAATTTTCATTATATTTTTTGGTGCTCTGCTTGGGGCATAATTTCTATAGAGTTGGGCCCAGAGCAAAGTGGCATCAGTTTAGTCGTTCATTTCTACCACCCATATTGTCAACATGCAGACCCCATACCTGCTTGCAGGGGAGGCCTGCATTTTGCTTTTTTTGTTGTTGCTGTCTAAATTTTTTTTTCTATTCCCAAACTCTGAAGAGGTAAATTTCTTACTTCTTGATTCCAGAGGCCAAGGGACAGAGTTTATTCCTTCCTTTTTCCAGGAGCACTAATTTCCATGTGGAAGTCTATGTTCTAGTTCTCCAGCTCCATTAGAGATGGAGACCAGTGTTGGATTATCCAATAAGCAAGGTAAGCATGGACTTCCTTATGCTGACTGTTGTGAACAATTTCACATAATTCCCCACCTCAAAGACTTTGCTTCTAGGTGTGACTTTGATCTGTCTTACCTTCCTGCAGAACCAAAGTCTTTTTGAAACATTTACAAGCCCTGACTAGAACGGAGTACCCAAGAGAAAAGGTTTTTGGTGAACCTCAAGTGAAATTGCTCACAGCTACTTGTAAGTAAGCACAAGTAAGATCATGTTTACTTTGCTTAGTGGGTAATCCATTCCTATTAACAGCTCTGATGTTCACTTGTGGCTATTAAAACCGCTGACTCAAGCCAGGAAGACATATGTCCTGGTCAGAGACCAGGTCCTTGAATTGCTGCAGTGTCAGCTGGAACTCTTGCACTTAACACTCTGACTTCAAGATCTTTCTTTTTTCAAGCCTGGTGGTTGACCTTTCTTTCCTTTCTGTTTGGGTGTTTTTTTTGTTGTTGTTGTTGTTTTTTAAAATTTTGCTCCATGTCACTATTTCTATTCTTTTTTGGCAGGAGAGAAATATTTGATTGCTTAAACCTTCACATTAAAAGGTTATATTTTTTAAAAATTTAGATCACAACTTAAAAAAATACTTTTATTGGGGGCTCTTACATCTCTTATTACAAGCCATAGAGATTACATCCAGTGTTTCAAGCACATTTGCACATAGGCTGCCTTCATTATTTTCAAAGTATTTTCTTCTCACTTGAGCCCCTGATGCCAGCTCCCCATTTCTTACCTCTTCCTACCCCATCTGCCCTCCCTCATGAACCCTTGATAAGTTGTAGATTATTATTTCCACATCTTATATTGACCTCCATTACCCCTCACCCACTTTTCCATCATTCGTCCCCCCTGGGAGGGGGTTCTAGTTTGATCCTTGTGATTGATGCCCCCTTTCTCCCTCCACCATCCCCTAATCCTCATATCTCTACTCTCCTTGTTGGCCCTGAGGGGTTTATCTATCCTGGATTCCCTGTGCTGTAGCAATGTGCATGCTCTGGTCTAATCTCATTTGTAAGGTAGAATTAAGGTCGTGATAGTTAGGGGAAGGAAGCAACAAAGAACTAGAGGAATGTTGTGTGTTTCATCAGTGCTATACTGCCCCCTGACTGGCTCATATCTTCCCTGTGATCCCTCTGTGAGGGGGTGTCCAATAATCTACTGATGAGAATTGGGCCTCTACTCCATGCCCCCTTCACCTTGGGTATGGCTTTGTGCTGGGTCTTAGATGCCTGATAGCTGGAGAGCACAACTTTCAATCCTATTTATCTCCTATTGACCTCTCAAGGCCAACTCTCTGAGGTTTGTCAGACTCTAAGCATCAACAACTTCGCTTCTCATAGCTTTTGCACATCTTAGCAAGTTTCATGCTGCTGGTGTCCATCAACCAGGCTATTCCTTTCTACTCTGGCAAATCTTTCTAGGGTCCCTGTTTCCTTTCCTAATTGCTGTAGTAATTTACTCCCGCAAGCAATAAGCATCATGCCAACAGAAGCGAGGCATCCCTCGCGTATCGTCATTAGCCGTTCAGGAGATGCAAATCTAAACCGCAATGAGATCCCGCTGCACTCCCACTAGGGCCACCATGATTTAAATGGTGGAAACTAAGGAAGGACTCGGAGAAGTCAGAATCCTCAGCCACGCTAAGATGCATCAAAAACCAACACTCAGTTATTAACTGTGATTCCCTGCAACTCAAATATGGCCTAAGGCAGGGACTACCTATGAATCTTCTATTGTGGCTGTGACAACATCGCACCCTTTTTGCAGTGTAACCGGGCACCTATTTATCACTTTGCCATTCCCTAGGTGAAAAGTGATGGTGTGGCATGACTCCGTTGAGTCATGTGCTTCGGGTCTCACAATAGGGAGTCAAGGGGCTGGTAAGGCTATGATTCTCCTTGGGGACTTTCAGGGAGATCTGCTTCCAAACGCATCCAATTGTTGACAAGATTCAGCATCTTATCTGTGGGGCTGAGGTCCCCATTTCCTTTAGGGCTATCAGCTGGGGCCTGGTTTTTGCTTCTAGAAGCTTCCTCCTCATGCTGCCAACATGGCTTCCTCCAGCAATGCTGTGCTTTAGATTTCTGGCTTGCCCTGCCTTCTCTCTTTTACCCAAACTAGAGAACGTTCTCTGGTTTTCATGGGTTATGTGATTGTATTCCAAACCAACCCACCCACTGCGGTGCAATTGAGTCTGTCTCATTGTTCCCTGAAAGGGATTTTCCAAGGCCAGTGGGCCCAAGATGGCCTCCCTATTTCACCTGTGATACCCTTAGTTACATTGACAAAGTCCCTCTGGCTACATGGTATTGTGGCAGTCATGTACTTATGTTAATTTCATGGTTGAGATGCAGAGTGGAGTCTAGCCTGTTATTCTGGAGATAGCCATTGAGTAGCCAATGAGGCATGTATGCATGGCTTTCTCCTGAGACTTCTGGGAAATCTCGTGATATTTCCCTCATGGAGATGAGAAGCTATCTTCTCCAGTTGTTGGGAGTTAGTCTCAGAGACAACGAACTGCAGACAAGACAAGATGGCAGTGTCCGAGGAGTTGAAGGAACCGGAGAAGCTACACAGCCTTGCCCTGATGGAACCCAACCTCTGAAGTTGGAGAAGCCACCTGGAGACCCCTGCTAGTGCTGAGTTGCTTGTACCACCACTGGATGCTGTTGATGGACCCTGAGCCCCAGAAGCGAGGAGCCATGGGGGGACCCCTGCCAGCTCAGGACTCTGCACCCACTGACCTGTGACTTTGTGAGTCGGAAGGAGACATTATAGACTGGTATCAGACATATGAGCTAATGTTGGATTTGTGACTTTGTACTCGACTGGGTTGGGATGCTTTCTCAATGTCCTGTTCCTCTTATATATAAACCATACCCTTATATCCATAAGCTTGTCTATGGATTTGTTTCTCTAGTCTACCTGGACTAACACAGGCATAGTCATAGATTCCTGGTGTAAGGTTGTGATCGTTATCCCACCAACCCAGGAGAATGATGAGACTCTCACTCCCATCATGATTCACGTTTTCAAAAACCCAGGAAGTCCGCTCCCCACCTCTGTACTTATAGAATCCCTATGAGTCAGGGTCAACTGAATGACAATGACTTTGTTTGGGAGCCCACCCTCAACAGATGCCGAGCCTGGTCAGAGAGCTTGAAGGGAGCAAATGGGGAGATCGAGCTGTCAAGGTAGGAGACTGTGTAGAGAGCTGCATGCCCTCTTTGTGGTGTAAACACCAAAGGATGAAGGACAGAGTAGATGGGTCAGGGTCAGCTAGGGCACACCCTCCTGATCTGAGAGGTGTGGGATGAACACTCACCTCCATCCTGCAGGTGAAATTGCTCAATGGGATGTATTTCTACCCTTCCTGGGCAGGCTCTGTCATTCACAGATTTAGCAGGTCATGGCTAGGCAACTGTAATAAGTAATAATTATTTAATATTACATCCTTGTTGCTCAGAATACTGGCAAGTCAGAAGACGATAATCCCCACCCATCTTCTCCACACTGAGAAAGAGTATCTGTTAACTCTAGGATCTTGTGAGATGTCTTTAAAATTAAACCCTCCGTGTCTATTAATATTCTCCCTCTGTGTTATTTTTAACGAATACATGGCAGTCTATTGTATGGATGGCACCACCGCTTATTTAGTGAGCCCCCCACTGTTGACATTTGGCTCATTCCCAAGTTGTTCCACTCTTAGAAACAATGCCGGGGCGAACATAGCATGGTTGTTTTTGCTGACACATTAAACAGGATGTCATCAGACTCTAAGCAGGAATGTGATGAAGGTCTGGGAACAGCACAGGGGTGATGCTGAAGCATGGAATGTCTTGTTCTCAATCTGCTTTGCTTGCACCTGAGACCTCCAGCTGGGGACCTCTCGGACACAAAGAGCAGATGTTAACAATGACTTTGTGGCAGTGGGGAGGTTTCATGGAAGGGCAGGTGTTAGTGATTGGGTTTGAGGGCTGCTGAGTTCCGTGAGAGCCCTGCTGAGGATAGACTACACCTGAGGTGTGCAGTTTTTGAGCCTTAATGAAGGGAGCCCCCAGAGAGGGATCCTTGCCTGGAGGTAGTTTTATTGAGAGGAAAGGAAAGAAAGCAGTGAAAGACATGTTGCTTCAATTGAATACAGAGAGAATGGAAACCATTGGGACACATAAAGGATAGCAGTGCTACTTGAACTTTCTCTCCACCCCCCCTCACTTAACACCTGCTTCTAAGTGTTCTACTTAGTGCTTCTGCCTCCACTTCCAGCTGCCTGAACAAGTGGACATCTTAAAAGTAAGTGTGTGCCTCAATGGAGTGCTTGAGAGAATGAGGATTACCTGGGGGAAATGCACCGGGAATCCTCCTGGGGCAAAGTCAGCATGCTCTGTCTTGAGCGGTGTGCAAATTATCAATCTCTCAGTGCTCATTGCATGTTGCAAATATAAGTCTGCACAGCAGTCCCTGGTAATGGAATGGTTGGCAACTCCAGTTCATTGGAGATACCGTGGCTGAAAGGCCTAGTGTTTGACTTCCAAAATATCACCTCCTGAAAACTGACTGGAGTAGAATGAGTTACTGGGCCATCGTTTCAGGAACAGCAAGGTCAATTGGTATAAAATAATTCACAAAGAGAATGCTCTCTATCAGGGGTTCTCATACTATGACCCTCGGTTCACATGTGGCCCACTGAGGACATTTATCCAGCCTGCAGGGTATTTTTGCACGGCTGTCTGTCCTGCTTAGCAGCCAACTCATCCTGAGTCTGCAGTGAATTTGTTCAGTTTTTTTTTTTAAAAAAAATCTATTTAACTATAGTCTGGTCCTCCAATGGTTTGGGGGACAGTGAACTGGTCCCCTGTTTAAAAAGTTTGAGGACCCCTGCTCTATATCCTACTTTGGTAAGTTGCAGCTGGGTTCTTACACGGTCAAGAGGGGCCATCTCACAGGTAACTATTTGTCTTTCCCTGATGGTGAGAAAGAAGAGTGATACAAATCAAAAACAGATGTAAACAGTGAGTCCAACAGACAAAGATGACAGGAACACCAGTCTTCACAACCCTGAGACCCTAAGAACGAGATGGTGCCCAGTCTTTACTCACAATTTCTCTGAATGTAGTCCTCACCTGAGAAGGCCCTGGATAGAGTGAAGAAAAATATGGAACAAAATAAAAATTATTAAAAAAAACAAAGGCTACTGACTGGATAAAGGCTGGCAGAACCCCAGAAATGATGGGTCTTAATTACATATCAGGTCTGTAAAGGAACTCATACTGCCCATAACACACTTTTCAGAGAACTATAACACTAGTGAGGTATGCACACCTTAGAATGATCAACCGTTTGACATCCAAAGGGCAGAGTTTTGCCCAAGGACAAAGTTGAGACGGGTTAGGAAAAAAGGGGTGATGGAAACAGAAGTACAGGGAAGAAGTGAAATCAGTGCTGTCTACTTTGTGGGGATTGCAAGCAATGAGAGAGTCCAAATGCATGTGAACTGTTGAATGGGAATGACATCTGCTCTGTTAACCTTCTCCCGGTTAACAATGAAAAGTGTTTCTTTTCAAAATCATTTTATTGGGGACTCTTACCACTCTGGTCACAAACATCCATCCATCCATCCATCCATTGTATTGAGCACATTTGTACATAAGTTGCCATCATCATTTTCAAAACATTTATTTCTACTTGAGCCCTTGGTATCAGTTCATCTCCCTCTACCCTATCTTTTTTGTGAGTAACTCCAAGAAACTTTTTAATATAAAAATTAAAGCTTCTGTGTGTGTTAGTCTGGGTAGACTAGAGAAACAATTTCATAGACACACATATGTGTATAAGAAAGAGTTTTATATACAAGAGTAACTGTATATTCAGAAAACATCCAAACCAATTTAGCCTAAAGTCATAAGTCTGATATTATCCCATGTGTCTAATACCAGTTAAGTCTTCTTCTGACTCACAAAGCATGTACAATGACACCAGGGCAACCACAGGTCAGCAGGTGCAGAGTCTGTGTATCCAGTGGCAGTAGAAGCATTTTGGCATTGGCAAGGGTCACCCCATGGCTCCTCCAGCCAGGGTTCAGGGTCTATTAGCATGCTTCCATCTGTCTTGTCAGCTTCTATGTCTCCCAAGAACCGAGTCATCTCCAAGGGGGAATACTGTGAAACTTCCCAGAATTCTCAGGAGAAAGCACACACAGAGCTCTCATTGGCTATCTCCAGATTGACAGGCTAGAGTCTACCCCTACTTTTCCAATCCTGAAATTGACACAAGAGGACATGACTGACACACTATGCATTAAAAGGGGCATCAGTGAGTCCTCCCTATGTAGCAGGCATTAGATTCATAACATGAGGACCTCTGACCCAGAGTTGGTTTATGAAAATGCATATTCCAGGGTCCTCTTTCCAGAGGTGATGATTCCATAGGCATAGAACAGGTTCTCCACCTTCCTAATGCCACTGCTCTTTAATACAGTTCCTCAAGTGGTGGTGACCCCAACCCTAAAATTATTTTCATTGCTACTTCATAACGGTAATTTTGCTACTGTTGTGAATCGTCATGCAAATACCTGGTATGCAGGATACATTTTCATTGTTGCAGATTGTAGGTATATAAAGCATAGTGATTAATCACAAAACAATGTCATTATGGATTGTGAAATATTTATTTATTTTTTTTAAATTGAGGACTCGTACAACTCTTTTCACAATCCATCCATCCATTGTGTCAAGCACATTTGTGCATTTGTTGCCATCATAGTTCTCAAAACATTTGCTTTCTACTTGAGCCCTCGGTATCAGCTCTTCATTCCCCCTCCCTTCATGCTCCCCCTCCATCATGAATCTTTGAAAATTTATAAATTATTCTTATTTTGCCATATCTCACACTGCCTGATGTATCCCTTCAATTAACACTTTTCTGTTGTCTGTGCCCCAGGGAGGGGGTTATATGTAGATCCTTGTAATCAGTTCCTCCTTTCTTCCCCACCTTCACTCCATCTCCCCAGTGTCACCATTCTCACCGCTGTTCCTGAGGGCATCATCTGTCCTGGATTCCTTGTGTTTCCAGCTCCTCTCTGTACCAGTGCACATCCTCTGATTCAGCTGGATTTGTAAGGTAGAATTGGAATCATGATAGTGGGGTTGGGGGAGGTTGGGACGCCTTTAAGAACTAGAGGAAAGTTGTATGTTTCATTGTTGCTACACTGCACTTTTGTTTCTAGTGACAAATAAATGGCATTTTGTCTTGAAGCACAGTATAGCATGGGTAACAATCTTCACGACAGGTACTCCTATGTGGACATTCTGAATGTGGGTGAACCCTTGTGGAAATGGAGAGAGGAGTGATGTCTCAGTTCCTAAGACCATCAGAAATACATTTTCTGAATGATCTCCGGTGACTCCTGTGAAAGGGTCATTCAATTCCCAAGGGGATCGAGACCCACAGATTGAGAACCGCTGGTCTAGAATAAGGTCTAGGAATCATCATTTTAAACAAGCCCTGAAATGCGTGCTGAGGCAGACGATGCACGGAGAGAAATCGATCAAGAATGTTTCGGAAGATGACCATGATCACTCTGTCCTAGACTCGGTGCTCCCCTTCACTCTGGGAGCACTTTGGGGATTCGAGTTTGCCTTGAGGAATTTCTAGGCAATTGAGTTAAAACAATGACAACAACCGCAAACCCACTGCCATCGAGTTGATGCCAAAGCATAGTAACCCTGTTGGACAGGGTGGGGCTGCCTCTGGGAGTCTGCCTCTTTGTGAGACTGTCTCTCCTAACAGGCCTTGAAAGCCTGAGGAGCAGCTGGTGGTCTCGTATTACTGATCTTGAGGGTAGCCACCCAGTGCATAACCATTGAGCAACCAGGGCTCCTCCATACACATGTGTTAGGCCACTCTGTGCTGACGAAGCTACGGAGGACAGGAAAGAAGGACCAACCACAGGGACTTGTCCTGGTGTCATTGCATGTGCCTCATGAGTCTGAAGAAGGCTTTATAGACTGGTATCGGACATATGGGCTAATATCAGACTTATGGACTTGGACTGGGTTGGGATGCTTTCTCAATGTGCCAGTCCTCTTGTATATAAATCTCTCCCTTATATACATATGCATGTTTCTGAATTTGTTTCTCTAGTCTACATGGACTCACACACAGGGCATGTTGGGATCTGTGGAGGCTCCAAGAAGGATTCCTCTGTTTCCTTCTGCAGACATCAAAGTGTTACTTTCTGAAAGCCACACAGCACACAACAGGCCTCGCGTTGTGGTTCAGGTGTCCCCTTCCCCAGCCTTTCCAAAGAGATGCCAAAGAAATGGGTTCTAAGAAGAAACATGGACCTCCATGCCAAGTCGCACTTGGTGTCTTCAGAGTCCCACTGGCAGGAAAAGAAAACATATTATAATGCGCTTTCCAAGCTTCCGAATGACCTGGTACTTCTGGGAACAATGAAGAGAGTTCACAGGAAGTTGATGAAGATAGAAAAAGGCGCCGTTTCCAGTCACCTCTGCGCTTCTGGTTATGGGTGGGACAAGTGACAAGTGAGTCAAGTGGAGGAGGGGGGAGAGGGCAGCTGCCTGAGGAGCAGCGATAGGAAGGGGAGGAAGTGCATAGGGAGGCTGGGAAGGGTCTGAGGGTATATGCTTCCCATACCCTCACCAAACCCTAATCTGCCAAAGCCAGGACAAAAATGTTATTGGACAGTGGGTTCACCCATGTGTCCAGATGATCATGGTTCTGAGACTGCCATATCTGCTTCAATCATGGTGGTGGAACCCTGACAGTCTCCCCATGTTCCCTCTGCCTTTTGGACTGTGAGTTATGCCCCATATCTGAGACATGGCCATACTTCATATTCTGAGACTGTAGTTTACCTCCTTCACGTGTGCACTGTCACTAGCATTTGAATATGGTCACGAAGACAACTACCACCCACTGAAGATCATCTTGAAGTTGGTTCTGACTCCTGGTGACAGAACTGTGCATTTGGGATTTCAGTGACTGATTTTTTTTTTTCAGAAATAAATAGCCAGATCTTTCTTCCAAGATGCTGTTAGGTAGCTAGAAACAGGAACCAGGCTTATTCCTTTATGTACCAAGGATGTTGGAAGTTGATAAAGGCTAAAGGGCATGTGCTCCAACCACAGAACTGGGCCACTTCAAAGACCAAGCTCTTTTCCTTTGAGCTAGTCCATCTCCATGTGGTTTTTCAGACCTCACACACACTTTCATTTTTAATTCAGTGGACCCCCTGGAGGACAAACTATCTTAGAAGACATTGAACCAGAATGCTCTGTAGAAGAGAGATTGTGGGGGCTTTGGCAGGCTTTAGTACACTTACTTTGGACCAGTGGCTAGAAAAACAAAAACAAAAGAAAGCAAACTAAAATAACATCCCAGGTGACTAGTGCCCTGTGAGCACTAGTGAGGCCTGTTCACTGTCAGCATTCTTATTGTTCTTTTTACTCATTCCTAGAAATCCCACTGGAGACATTGTGGGAAAAGGCTGAGCTCTGGAGTGCAGAATTCCATTGTCATCTCCACTTACAAGATGCGGGACCCTTGTTAAGTGTCTTGGTCTCATTTGAACCAATTGCCTTTGAGAGAATTATGAGTCCTGGTGATTCTTTGTGTGAAAAGAGAACTGTGCTCCATATAGTTTTCCATGTCTGATTTGGGCAGAGGGAAAGGAGATCCCTCCTGAGGTGCCTGTGTGGAGATTTGAACTTACAGCCCTCAGCTAGCCATCAAACATGTTAACAGTTGGCATCACCCACGGACTGCTACTTTCAGTTTACCCCAAATACGTGCCACCCACCCCAATTCTCACCATCACACAGTGAAGAAAATAAAACACTGATGACCCTTTTCATTCCACGGAGGGGATGTTGAATGGGTCATCAAGTGGTGGAGAAAGGATAGCAGTCCCCAACCCAGGCACACACCCACTATCTCAGACCTCCCTTAGATGCATTGCCATCATCCTCAAAGCACTGTCATATTCATTATGTCACCCGAGCCCCTCCTTGAATCGATGAAGAAGACGGTAGATGTATTTCAGTGGGCTGTGCATATATCTTGACAGTCCAACGCCTGAGAGATGAGTCTCCAGAATCAGCCACAGAGACCATTAGAGAACATCTGCTTAATGATAAGCTCTTATTTTGGCCCAGTCTTGGGAAGTTCAAAAGTGCATTTCCAGATATAATACCCCATTTAATTGTCTCACCACCCAGGAGACTGGGAAGTTAAGTCTGTTTTACTGATGGGCGTGGTGGTTCACTGTCAAGAGGACTGAGGGAGCATGTGCAGTGGAAGGGACAAGACAAGCTCGGACTCCGCATACGGGACCACAGACACAGCCCTTTACCATGGGACCTCGGATGAAGAGATGAGACTGAGCACTCACGGAACAAGGAATGGGCAGTGGTCACTTGAACCCATGTCCATGGATGCTCCCTTCGATGTTCAGAGAGAGTCTCCTTGTGAGCACAGTGGGTTATCTTTAAGTAGATCTTTCATATCTTGCTCGAAGAAACGGGCCAGTGTCCTGGCTGCTCGGAGGGCATTTACCTGGAAGCTTCCCTGTGACTCATGCCTTTTTTTGTCTGCTTCTAGGGGCTGTCTGTCCTTGTATGTCTCTCTTTGATCTTCCTTAGTCTCAACTCATCTCTCACTCGCTCATCACCTTTTGACTATTGGGAGTAGTGCTTAATGAGCATTGCTGTCCAGGTGTCTGTTGGCTGCACTGCTTTTAAGTCTCTCAGATACATACCTACAAATGAAGTAGGGTACAGCTGTTTGAATGGTTTATGCAGTAGCCATCCATGTTGTCTCTGCCCTGTGTGGGTGGAGAAGCTGGAGACAAGGGCGTCTTTAGAACATGGTGAGTCCTAGAGGAGAAGCGTAGTGGAGGCCTATTTGATCCTTACTTACGGAGATAGCCAACTAAGCTCTGTCTGTTTGCCTTGTAGCTGAGATCAGTAAAACCAAAAAGGAGAAAGATCTTCTCTAATTACCAGGTGGCAATGTTTCTCCTCCTCCTCCTCCTCCTCTACCTCCTCCTTCGCCTTCTTCTATGACTGGCAGCAACACCCCAGGACTCCAGCTGGAGATGACCACAGCCTCAACTTTGTTTCCCGAGAGGCTGGTCTCTGTCCCAGAACCCCTTGTCTCACCCTGGGCTCTGGGGAGAAGGTGCCTTTTAGGGCTCCAAGTCCTTTTCATCATCGTGTTTTTGATGGGTGGGGAAGCAGAGGTGACTCTGTGGTTCTCTTTCCTTTCCCTGGACAGTCAGCAGGGCAGGGATTCCAGGCTGTGTGCGTTTTTTTGGAAGGCCACAGAGGGTCTGAAGAGAGGAAAGTGACAAAGTGACGGAGTGATGTCTATTCTGAGGAGCCCCAGGGGCCTCCAGTTCCTCTTTCCCACCATTCCCAGCCTGTGGCATCAAAGCCGGGACCCTGCCCAGGGGCGTCACCAAGTTGTGCCAGGAGGAGATGAATTGACAGCCTGACCTCTGGCAAGTTCTGGCTTCTGGCCTGAGTTCTCATCCCACCTGTCTCCTGTGGACAGGACTGTGCTTGCCTCCAGCCCGGGGGAACGGGTCCATTCAGGAACACTAAATGTAAGAAGGAAATGTGAGGCAGATATGCCTGCTGGGTCCCCTCTCTATCGGAACCCCCAACCAAACGAGCTGTCATCAGTCAAGCCTGACTCATGGAGACCCTCCAGGGGTGCCCAGGGCTCCACTGGGTTTTCAAGGCTGTGCCCTTTGAAAGCCAATGACCAGCACTTTCTTCCAAGATACCTCTGGGTGGGTCTCAACAAACACTTGATTATTGGCATCACCTGAGGATCTGGCTTGACCTCACTATGGAGTAAATGCATCCTCCTCCCTGGTATCATGCTGCTAGTTGCCTTTTCTCATTCCTGCAGTGACTTCTCATCCTGAGCTGCCCCAGGCCACGGGGTAATGGAAACAAGCTGCTCACTGCGTCTCGGAACAGGCCTGTGTGTGCCTGACCATTGACCCCAGACCTTGTGGACATTTTGTATGTGCTTAGCAGTCAGGGCACAGCCAAGATCTTCCCTTACCCAGCAATCCTGCTGCTGTCAGACAGGTGTGAACAGAACAGAAAGCAGACATCACGGTCTGCTGATTTAATTACTGTCTTCAGAGCAGCCACGTTTGGGTCTGGGAAGCTCCTAATAGTGGGTCTGTGAGAGGAACAGAGCAGACGTCGGGAGACTTAAATAAGGGGTTGACGGGCCCAGGCTGACAGCACAGTCAGGTCAGCCAGCCAAGGCAGACTCCTCTGACTCTGGGCCCCTTTTCTTCAGGACAGAGCCTGCTTCAGGGGTGGGGCTGTGGTTCTTCTGGCAGTTTGAGGGCTGGATGAGGAGCAGCTTGAAGCCAGAATGAGAAGGGACCAAGCAGAGGATGTCCCCTCCTGGGAAGCCGAAGTGTTCATCCAAGTGTTCTAAAGGTGTGTGTCCTTTCCATGGAGTCTAGTCAGCAGCTTGTGTCAACTCAATGTGGCTCCTTTCTGGAGACTCCAAATCCCTGTCTTTGGGCACCTTCTGCTTTCCCATACCCTTCTGTTCCTGTGTGTGTCTGGCTCCAGAATCCTGGAGCAGAAGAAGGCTTCAAGGTGACAAAGCCCTCAGAAACATGCAAATCAGACTCAGGCCTGAAGTGACTTGAGTGGTGGTCCCAGGAGCCCCCAAATGGACCCTCTGATCCTGCAGCACCCCGAGACACAGCTTAGCTTCTCCAGAAGTCTTTAAGGACCAGGCAAATGCGTTCAGCACTACCCCATCCCTATTTTGAACAGCGGTGTTTAGGGAGGGAAGAGCAGACCAGCTTTTCTGTGAGGATGGGAGTGTTTTCCCACACTCCCTAAAATAAACAAGCTGCTAACTCAGGGCTGACTCACATGGTGCCTCACAAAGGCTTCAGAGACCAGGTGGTTGCGAAGTGGAAAGATCATCAGGCCTTTCTTCTCACTCCCCCAGGCTGGACTCAACCCTCCTGACTTCCGGGTTTGCAGCTGAACATACTACTCACTCACGCCACCTGGGGACTCCACTCTGAGAAAAATAATTGACAGTCAGGATCATGTCCCAGCGGATGTGTGTGACAACGGACTGACGCGCACGTGGGTACTTGAGCTGCTCCCCTTCCTGCGCCTTGGTTTCTTCATGGGTAGCACAGCACATGGGTGAGCCTACTCACAAGGTCAGTGGTTTGACTCCACCAATCGCTCCACAAGAGATAGACGAATCTGTCTGCTCCCTTAAAGACTCACAGTTGGACTGCATTTGATGAGAGTGAGTTTCTGGTTTAACAGAGAGTTAGGGAGCCTGAGGGTTCAGCAAGTGTTAGGCTGCTCACTGCAAGATCTGGGAGTCAAACCTAGCAGCCACTCCCCTAGAGAAAAATGAGGCTATCTGAAAGGCTCTGTGTTAGTCAGAATCAACTTCATGGCAGTGAGGTTGGCTTGATTTGGAATAGGCACATGTTTCTCTCTCTCTCCACCCAGTAGTATTCTAAAAGAGGAAAAAGAAATCATGGAAAGTGTAATCAGGCCAGTCTTTCTTTGGGCATGCATAAGCTCGCCAGTTTGGTTCTTGCCCAAACCTGGCTTTCACAGTCTTCATGATGCCTGTTGACCACATATTTGGCAGCTTAGTGTCGAACGCAGAGGTGTCAGCTTGGCAAAGCCATATAAACCACAGGAGCAAAAAGCAGCAACCACTCAGCCCAAGTCCCCACCTCTCATCTAGTGCAGCGTGACCCCTTCAGGGCCCCTCCCTGCATGAATGAAGTCTCACCCTCCATCCACAGCAGGGAGGAATGCTAGCCTGCTGGTGTGACCTTTGCACCCAAGTCAGAGATGTTTGTTTTCTGGAGCTCTCCCTCTAGCTTCTCCCTAGACCTCTTGGCCTGCTGCCAGCACCAGCCCAGGGGTCGACGCCTGGCGGAGGGTGACTCTCTTGAAACTGTGACCCAAAGCCATTGTTTAGATCATTCCCACATCCAGCTCGAATTCCACATCAGACAAATACCCAAACCATGCAGATCCTACATATCAACGAGGGGAGAGGCGAAGGGGAAATGGAAGACAAAGAGAGGTAGAGGTTATCACTGGGAGAAATGCAGGGGGAGAGAACATGGTACCCTAGCTCCTGCAGGAGAAAAAGTGTGAGAAATGCTCACCCAAGCAGAGATATGCCACAGCCCATCCCCCATTCAGCGGACCCAGGGGGGTGGACTCCAGTCTTGCAGGACACATTCCGTACCCTGAGATCCTCATTGTCTCCACGTCAATTCCTATGAATGCGGAGCAGAGCTGTGGTCCACGGGGTTTCAGTAGTTCTTCAAAAGTAGATTGCCTGGCCTTTCTCTCAAGGTGTATCTGGATGGACACAAGTGGCCAATGTTTTGGTTAGCGGCCAAGTACTTTTGTACCATATCAGGCGTTCCTTCTCATCCTCCCCACCCCCCTTATAGGAGATCCATATGGTAACTGGGACACATGAGATTTTTGATCAGGTGATCACTGTCATTAGGGTCAATAGTAGTTCAGTATCATCAGCCTGACCATCACCATCCACTTTTATTATGCTTCAGGAGGTCATCACTCCTGAGAAGGTTGTGGTCAGGAGGAGTGTACCTATGTGTTAGTGCAGGTAGACTAGAGAAAGCAAGCCAGGGGGACTCATATGTGTATAAGAAAGAGTTTTCTACACAAGAGCAATTGAATCTTGAGAAAACATCCCAGGCCATCCAGATCAAATCCTTAAAGTCTGGTATGACTTCATATGTCCAATATCAATCTATAAAGTCCTCTCCAGACTTACAAAATACATGCAATGACCGTGAAGGCAGGAAGATCACAGGTCAGTGGGTGAAAAGTCTTATGGTTCTAGTGGTGGTAGAAACATCTCATCACTGGCAGGGATTTTCAGTGGTGGTAGAAACATCTCATCACTGGCAGGGATTTCCACAGGGTTCCTCTAGTTCCCAAGGCACAGGTCTATTAGCATAGCGGTATGTGTTTTGTCAGTAGAGCATCTCTTAGGGAGTGAGGAGAAAGAGAGAGTGAGAGAGAGAGACTCTAGACATGACTAGAAGGGTTATATGAAGTAATAAACTAAATCTCAGACATGTCTTTGCAATCAGTGGATGTCTGCAGACAAGTTCTCTCAGTAATATGCTTGCCTTTATCTCGTTATGGTATTAAAAAAAGTAAGTAAAACTGAATGGACGTGGGGTCTTTAGTGACACACAAGTTCATTTTTAAACATATGGAAAAAAAAAAGCCACACTGGAGTCCCCAAGGGGATCTGCTGACCCCACTCAATTTCACGCAGAGAGGTCAGTTCTGAAAGCTATGATTGTTCTCTAGGGGGCCACAAGGGTTGCTCTTGGTAGATTTTTCTCAAAAGATGGAGATGATCTCATGGGCTCATAAGAAAGATGTTTTAAGAAAATTGAAACCTGCAGGAATGAGGAAAAGATCAAGAAACTTGTCCTGAGGAATTCCCCACCCCATCATGGCAAAGCACTGCCACCTTCTTTGAGAATAGAAAGGAGTATCCTATGACAATTTCACTGAGAAATGATAACCCTCATCTTACTTCCTAAATATTTTCCCCACCTCGACTCAAAGAACCACAATTTAGTCTCTCAAGGATGGTAAATCCCAGAATGTGGAATTCTTCATGGGAGGGTTAATAGGTCAAGAAACCATTTTACCATTTTTGTTTCAAACGGGCTTCTGTGATTTTGCAGCAGGACTTTGTGGCTTCCCTCTACAGTCCAGTGACAGTGGAGCCAGAAGATGCGCTTGGGAGTCTAAAGGCAGAGATAAGAAGGTTTTGCCCCAAACTGAGCTTTCATGGGAGTCCCTGGGATGCTGTTGGGCCCCTTGAGAGGACATGCATGTTGATGGAAAATGACAGAAGGGAATCCTGTAGGGACAGGTGATTGAGACTGCTTAAACAAGGAAGGGAAAGTAGGCGGGAAGATCTGTAGATGTAAAAAAAAAGGGGGGGGGGAAATGGGGTTGAGCCCTGGTGGCATAGTGGTTGTGTGTGGGATTGTGGCCCACTGGGTTGGTGGTTGAAATCCAGCAGCAGCTCTCCAGGAGCAGGGTTGGGCCTTCTACTCCCACTAGAGGGCAGTGATACACCCCGCCCCCCCAAAAAAAGAAGAAATGGGTCTGGTGCTATTTCAAAGATAACTTTGAAGATTTTTTTAATATGGTCTCTGCTTGGATGCTGTCACGAAGCAAATGCTTTCTGAAAGATATTTAAAGTGGGTGGTCACTTTCAGTGACTGGTGGCCATGACACAGACAGACATCAGTAGCTGGTGGAAGGTAAAGATTGGGTAACTTTATTCTGGGGAAAAGTTTCCAGTTTGGCTCACATCTTACGAGAGTGAGTGTGGGATGGTGGAAACATACAGGGTTTGGAATCAAAAGACTCAGAGAGGTTCAAGGATGGCTTTGCAGTCGCCAGTCCCTTCTCAAAGTTTCAGCTTCCTCATCTTTCAAGCTGTTCAGAAAACCAAGGGCTCTGTCATTCAGAGTGCATCTCAAGCATCACCCACCTGTGTTTTCATTGATGTCACCTTGTGATAAGGCATGCGGTTCCAACTTTGGACTCAGCACCAGTAGACTTTTGTGTTTGATGGGGTGCTGTGTTTGCAAGTATTAGGAAATAAAGATCCATCAAGAGAGGAGGCAATATTTCTTTTGGTAATGACAGATCTGGAAAGGTTGTGATCTCTAAAGGATACGGAGACCGTCAACACCTCTAGAAGATAAAGACAAAGAATGCAATACAAGGACATGAAAGACACCTCATCAAAGAGTGCATCAGATGAAAAAAAAACCCACAGGAAGAGGTGCTCATGCTCATTCGCTGTTGGAGATATGCATGAGAACGACATTGAGGTCCCATTCTTGTCCTCACAATTCAATGCCAATGAGTCAGTACTGCCTCATAGCATTCCCACGCGAGACGTTCTGAGACGAACTCTTCACAGGAAGAGACAGCCTTGTCTTTCTCCCTTGGAGCCGACTTGCGGTTGCAGTCAAGGGCATAACCACCATGCTATCAAGGCTGCTTTTGCAAAAATGACCAAAAAGATGGTGGGCATCAATGGCTGACCATGTTGTGAGCAGATTGAAAAGCTTATAATTGTTCGTAGGCTTG
This sequence comes from Nesogale talazaci, assembly GCA_004026705.1. NCBI lineage: Eukaryota > Metazoa > Chordata > Mammalia > Afrosoricida > Tenrecidae > Nesogale > Nesogale talazaci. The sequence goes on from PVJH01007779.1 coordinate 22,527, forward strand.
TAAAATTGTACACCCACTCTGTAAAATGGTTTTGCTCTTCTTCAAAAAGGTAGAAATAGATATACCTATGATCCAGCAAGCCCACTCCTAGGTACATACCCTAAAGGAACAAGAGCAGTGGCATGAATACCAGTGTTCATGGCAGCATTAATTATAACAGGGCAAAGGTAGAAAAAACTTAAATGCCAACCCATGGATAAATGGATAAACAACTTATAGTAGAGACATGCAATAGATTCCTATACTATGATAAAGAATGATCTTGAACCTGTGAAATATAATGTGGCCAAATCTTAAGGGTATTATGCAGAATGATAAAAGCGAAGCACAAAAAGAACAAAGATTGCTAATACCATTTTCATAAAAGGCACGACTAGGCATGTTCACAGACAGCGACATTGTTTGACAGTTACCTGAGATGGAAGGGGGAAAGAAGGGAGGTTGCTTACTCAAGAGTAGACACACGTTCATTCTGACGTTGGGAAAAGCAATATACAATATGGGAAGCTAGCACAACTTGAGAAGTGTGGCCGTCATCTGCTTATGCTAATTTTATGACTGAAATGTAGGGGTGGAGTCTAGCCTGTTAATCTGGAGATAGCCGTTGAGTAGCCAATGAGGCCTCTATGTGGGCATGGCTTTCTCCTGAGACTTCTGGGAAATCTCGCCATATTTCCCGTGAAGATGAGAAGCGATCTGCCCCAGTGGTTGGGAGTGAGTCTCAGAGGCGATGAGTCACAGAAAAGACAAGATGGCAGCATCCGAGAAGCTGGAGGAGCCGCTGGAGAGACCACACGGCTTTCCCTGATGGAGCCAGACTTCTGAAGCCGGAGTGGCCACATGGAGACCTCTGCCAGAGATGAGTTGCTTCTGCTATTGATGCACCCCGAGCTCTGGAAGCGAGGAGCCATGGGGACCCCTGCCAGCACCAGAATTCTGCACCCACTGACCTGTGACTTAGTAAGTTGGAAGGAGACTTTGTAGACTGATTTCGGGCATATGGGTTAATATTGGACTTATGACTTTGTACTGGACTGGATTGGGATGTCTTCTTAGTGTCACGTTCCTTTTGTATATAAACCCTTCCTTATATCTATATACATGTCTTTGAAATTTGTTCCTCTAGTCTACCCGAACTAACACAAGAAGGTAAACAAAGACACCAAGAGTTATATAAGAAAAAAGGACCAGGATGATAAATACTACAATGGTTACAATTTTCAACAGCAAGAATAATAGGCAAAATATATGTTATGCAAGTAAAATACGTAAGCTATCTAGGTGTGAAAAGCTATGCGAGAGGACCTGTACATGACTATATGTGCATTTGTTGACATATATATGTCTATAGTGTTCCATACCTATTCATATATGCAACACAGCACATAGAGGTCACAGTTATAGATACTTCTTATATACACCCAAACACTTCATGGGATTGACTTGCAAGGTTTGAACGATAAGGACCGTCGTTGTGTGAGGCAACTGGATCAAGTGACAACATTGCGTTCACAGAGATAATGTTCTACTGTCTGTGCTGTTACTGTTGTTAGGTGCCATGGAGTCAGTTCTTATCCGTGGTGCCCTGTGCACCACCGATCGAAGCTCTGCCTGGGCTTGTGCCAACCTCACAATTGTTTCCATGCAGAGGAGGACTTTGCTGCAGTCACTGCACCAGTTCTTCATGTGGCAGGCTGTCTCCTTTTTGCTGCCCTTTTGCTTTACCAAGATGGGTGCCATTCCCCCAGGGACTGGCCTCTCCCGACAGCGTGTCCCAAGTACATGCAGCCACATCTCACCATCCTTGTCTCTAAGGAGCATTCGGACTTCTTACTTTGGTGAGTAGCATTTGGGGGTCTTAAAAGTTTACAAATGGCCATCTAAGATACAACTATAAGTCGTTCGCTATCTGGAACAAAGAAGCATGAAGAAAACAAAAACTCAAGGAAGAAATTAATTGAAAGACTAATGATCTATGTAAACCCTGGCCTCTTCTAGCTGGTGGCCAGAAGAACCAGATGTTGGCCCAATACCACTAATGACGATTTTGACCAGAGACACAATTGAAGGTGTCAATCAGAATGGGAGAAAAATGTAGAATAAAACTCCAATTCTGAAAGTCACCAGGCTTTCTGAGCTGGTAGAGAATGGAGGAACCCTGAAGACTACCTACCACCCTAACAGAACCTTCAAATATAAGTACCGTATGCACTTGAGTATAAACCAACCTGAATATCAGCTGAGACACCTAATTTGACCACAAAACTGCATTAAAATGTGCTGAAAAACTTGACGTATACAAATACATACATTAAGTAAGTAGGTGAGAGAGTAGGTGAGTGAGTAAACAAACAAACAACAAATAGAAGAAGAGTAGCTCATAGAATTGAAAAACAAATGAACAGTCAGGCTTCAAAGGGCAAGGACCAGGCAAAGTCCGGGCATCCATAAGGTAAGGCTGATGGCTTCAGTGAGTGAGTGATGGCCATTTTTCTTTCTTTGCATCACTCCATTCATGGTAGAGAAGTTCAGATCAATGGGTCGCAGGGCTAGGGGAGAGCAAGAATCCAGAGGGATGGTTTCAGCAAGCCATCACACTGGAGAGGAAGAGGTGACTTTCCAAATGGAAATTGTTGCTATGGCTGTTAGCTGCCCTGGAGTCAATTCCTACGCATGGTGACATTATAGAGAGCAGAATGAAGGGTTGCTTTAGTCTTGTGTCCCTCCCAAAGCTGCCGGCAAGCTTGAGTTCATTGTTGCAGCAGTTGTGACAATTCTCACTGGGAGTGCAGGGAGAGGGCCCTCGCTGCCTTCGTCTATTGGCTTTCTGCTGCACCAATCAAGATGTCTTCCTCTATGATGGGTCACCTTGGATGGCATGTACAAAGCAAGAACCTTTAATAACCTTCTGTTGTATCCCACAAGGTTTTTGGCAAGTGCTATCCAAGTCTCATTTCCTAGTCTGTCTTAGTCTGTAAGCTCCACTGAAAGCTGTCCATCACGAGTGAACTCGTTAGTATTTAAAATATGAGTGGCATAGCTTCTGGCAACAGAGCACCACATAAGCCACCATAGTATGGCAAAGAGAAGGACAGAGGGTAGACATGGAAATTAGGGAGCTGCTAACAAAAGAAAGACTATGTAAATGCTGGGAGACCTCTTAAACGCCCAGTGTCCATTAAAAGTGTTTGTCTCGTACCATTTCTCCACAAGTAGGACAGGCTCATGTTTCTGGCAGAATAACGCTGTGGTCATCATAGAAATAGAGCACATTCCAGGGCCACCAGGGGTTTGGGCGTGAAGGTTGAGGCACTTGAACCACTTGAAAGGTCTATCCTCACATGCCATGTGCAGGGTGAAAAGTCCTGAAGAGGATGGACCAAACAGCGCCTGGCAACTAAAAATATCCAGGCTCTAGGGAACTAACAGAGAGCTTTTTCAAAGCCAGCCCTGGCCTTCAGCACACGTAGGAAATTATTCATCACACCCTGTGATTCTTCTTGCTGTGGACTGTCTTTACATTTTAAAAATAAATAAATACGAACCAAGGTCCCCAGCTCCTCCTTTCTTTAACTGTTCATCTCGGAAGTAATTGGCAACCCCCACTGTCCATGCCCCCCAAGACAGGCTGCCCTACTTTGGGAAAAACAGGAATTTCTCATCATATCAACAGGAAGTTCTATTTTTACTTGATCTTAGAATTAAAAATACCACAGGGAAAGAGAGGCACACTCCCATATCCAGGCTGTATACTAAATTTACCCCCTACTCCAGTTTCTAAGGCGCTCCCCTTCCAAACTTCTGCTCCCAGGGATTTCTCCATCCAAGACTGGCCACAGCTGGCAGAGTGAAACAATTTGGTTTCCTGCCATGGGGAGCATTCGTGGAATTGTAGAAGGGTGATGATAAATGTAAGTCATGGTTGGACCTCGGATTTTTCCCCAGAGACAGTTATTAAGAAGCTGAGATATTCAGCACTCTAAAGTTCATTAAGTATTATTAGTTGTCTTAACTTGAGGGAGGGAGAGAAAAGAGAGAGAGAGAGAGAGAGAGAGAGAGAGAGAGAGAGAGAGAGAGAATGTACTGTAGAAATAAACCTTAGACATATCAGAGATGGAAAGTCAAAGTTGACTTGATTGTATAAGTCTTTATTAGTATGGTTCTTTCTAGGAACCATTGAGGTGAAACCATCATCAGCAAGATCAGCAGATCTCCTTTTACAGGGAAGAGAATGGAAGTTGTCTGGAATTGGAAAGGGGTCAACTGATTTCCAAGCCACATCCTTTTCTATTTGCCACCAGGATTTTGTTCAACACCATGCTGTGATTTAGAGGCAAAGCCAATGCAGCCAGTGGCCATTCTTGACAGCTCTCTGACCTCCCTTCTGAAAAGTTATCTGCCCAGGAGGGCAGCTTTCTTGGCCCAGTTTTAACTATAGCAAAAATAACTACCACACTCAGAGGGTGATAACAAATTCCCCCAATGCCCAGCTTGTCTCAACTAGTACATACTGTGAGTCTTTCTCTGCACTCTTTGTATTTTGTTAGGAATTTGTGTAAATCAATACTTCATGTGCTCTCCTCAGTCACACAACTAAAAGATTATTTTCCTGAAGGCTAGCCACCTGGGTTTGAACCATGATTCTAAAGCTGAAATCCCAATTCACCCTTCATCTCAGAGTCTTGAGTTCTTTATTTGTGTTAATCAAAGGCTTAGATGAGACCTGAATTATCCAAGAGGGAAGCTGTGTGTTTCACAACTGGCTATTAGACACTACATATGGATGGTCCAAAGTGAAGAACATGCTGTATGGTTTGAATGGGTAAGTTGTAGGCTAACTAAAAGGTGGCAGTTCAAGAACACCAAAGGGAGCTTAAAACCACAGACTGTGTGTGTGTATGTGTGAATAAAGCAATAGAAGAATAGAGCCTTTGCTTCATTTTAAGTCTGGACTTGAGTCCAGAATCCATGTAGAATTTTAAAAGCTGTCTTTTCTAACAACAGCTCCTCTGCTTTGATGCTGACCTAACCATATATCCTAAAGAAGGCATTCCATTTCTCTGAGGTCTGACAGGTGCAAAAGTCTTTCCACTTTGGTTAAACAGATGCAAGGTGTGATAGCTTATACCTCCAAAGGTCTTGATGCATAGCATTCTCAATAAATCTTTATAATGGGCCTGGGAAGCAGACATGCACGAGGAAGCAACTTTCCTAACAGGTTTCCAGAACAGCCTGTCCTGCCACTGTTTGGTGCCCACCCTGTAATAAATGGAAGGACATGTATCTTTAACCAACCATGAAACCCTGCTTAGGTGTTCTCCACCTGTCTCTTCCAAATCCCCATTTCTAGATATCCATCTTTGTTTTCTCTGGTTGTCTTTCAGCCAATTATGATTTCATAACTTTGAGTCCCTGCTGTCTATAAAAGAATGTATTTTTCTTCACTGTCTGGTGGTGCAGTCATCTCACTGTGTGCATGTGACCCTCTCTTGGTTGTATGCCGGCAGCACAGGCAGCAGTTCAAATCCACCAGGGGCTCTCTGTGAGAAAGATGAGGCAGCCTGCCCCCTTCAAGATTTACAGCTTCAGAAACCCTGTCCAGGCTTGCTAGGGGTTGCAATCACCTCAATAGAAATGGGTTTGGGTTTCATTGGCTTATTTCTGAATAAACTGCTGTTGCTTTTACTTCAAGCAGGCTTCGTGATGCTGTCTAAAACCCTCTGCTTTTGCAAACTCACCTTCCAAGGCCAGGTCTCTTCTGCCAACAGTGGTTAACATGACTCAGAATTGACTGAAAAGGGAGGGGAATTCCAAGAGGCGTGTGTGACATCCACACAGAGGACTTAGAAAACTTGGTTTAAAGGAGAGGGGCAAGAAGAGAAGAAAATTGTAAATAATGTCATGAGGAATTCTTATGTTGATTGATGATGTTGATTTTGTTTTTATACCAAAATACCACTATGCATAGTATTAATACAATATCATTATCAAGATGATTTTCAACTGCTTGCTTATTTTTATTTCTTTTACTATGGTGATCAGAAAAAAGTACTATATATATGTGCTCTATATTATATTTCTAGTGGATATATAAATCTCCTGTGTTCCTTTCCATTTTTGATCTGGTTGGTTGGTTAACATGTCCAGAGTTAGGTGAAATGGGTGCTTCACCGAAGGTAACAAGAGAGGATTCCTGCCTCTGACTTCTCTTCAGTGGTTTTCTCTAGTGTCTTTCACAGAGCTGCCCTCCCACACACATCCCCTCCCACATACACACACACACACACACACACACACAAAAGAAAGGCTCACAACTGCTAGTGTCCTTGAAAAGTATGACTGTGGAAAAATATTTGCTCCAAAGTGAGCTTCATGTGCCCTTCTTTGAATGACGCAGATTCCTGTTCTCTCTGCCACCAATTGCTCCCTTCCTCTGAGAGCTTCTGCGGTGAGCTGGATTGCTCTCCTCAGAGTCAAGCGTTTGATCAATGGCTACCAAGCCTCAATTTGTACCACTAAGTCCAGGAATGAAGGCTGCTTTGCTGGACTTGAAAACTTGATAAGTTTCTTAGCTTTTTAAAAACTGTCTTTATCCCTCTAAGAAAGTCTAAAGTCTAAAGTCTAAAGACTCAACTAAAAGAAAGGGGATTTAGAGAGCTTCTTAGTCAGAAAGTCAAGGATTCCAGTTCAAACATTATGGGGATTCTGAAGAATTGGGGCATGATGAAAACCACACAAACAACGAAAAGCAAGCCCACATCTCTCATCGTCCAATGTGCACTTGATAGCCAAAGATAACAAACTTGTTGAGTCAGTTCATGCTGTGCCAATCAAAGCATGGGCCACGTGCCCCAAACCAAACTCAGTGTGGTGGAGTTGATTCTGACTTCTAACAATCCCACAGGACAGAGTAGAACTGCCCCATAGGGTTTCCAAGGGTGGCATTCTTTAAGGAAGCAACGGACCTATTTTTCTCATGAAGAGTGGCTGGGGGTTTGAACCTCTGACCTTTCAGTTAGCAGTCAGTTACTTGAACCACTGCATAGCCAACGCTCCCAAACCATGGCCAGGATGGATTAAAGTTGAACATGCACACAGGTATCTGTGAGCAGCAGAAGGAGTGATGTGGAAGTAAGAAGGGTGATTGACTGGTCAAGGTGCTGAAGTTGAACTTGCCTCAGGCTGGAGAAGGCAGCTGTGGTTAGTTCCACAGGAAAGATAGGATGTGAGCCTTGGTTTGATCATCAAACTCATCTTGAGTGGCTGCTTCGTGCAAGGCAAGGAAATATAATATCCATAAAATAGATGCCAAGGAAGACTAAGACTGGAAGGAATATTTGCCCTATAATTCCATTATGGAAGTTGGGAACTACAGCTTGGAGAACAAGAGTGATTTGTCCAGGACGATGCCATTAAGTCATGAAGAGTAGGGATCAAAGTCCTAGATTCCTGTTTTTAGTCCTTATCTTAAAACCCTACAGGATGATGTCAGGGGACAAGTATTGGACTGAATATTGGGAAAGCTTTGTTGTAGATTTAGGTTAGCTATCATGTGTCTTTGGGTAAGTCATTTCACCTCTTCTAAGTCTCACATTCCTCACCTGTCTAACAGAGGGTGGGACTAGATACTGTCTGTAGTTTTTGTTAGACCAGCCAGGCACTGCCTGTGCCAGCCTCACAAATGTTCCTCTGTTTGACCCTATCCTTACAGCTACCGTGTTATTCTGTCTTGTTGAAGGTCTTCTTCTTCTCTACTGATCCTCGAGTCCTAATTCGCTGTCATTGCGTCCATTCTGACTCATAGAAACCATTGAGGAGAACATAGAAAGTTTCCTCTTTCTCTCTCAGAGTAGACAGTGCTTTCAAACCTCTGATCTTGTGGTAACAGCCCAATGTGTGACCCACAAAGCCTTGAAGCCTTTTGATCTCTGCTCTTAGGTGGCGTATTATAGCAGGGGCATTAGCCAGATTTTGCTGTAGTAATTGGCGGCAACTCTCAAATATCAGTGTTTAAGGGATGCTGGCTTATTTTTCACTCACCTTGTGTAATCATAGCAGGTGAGCATGGACTCCAGCTGCCAGGGCCCCACCTCGATCCAAGCTTCATGGAAAAGGAAAGGCAACAAGTTGTTCACCAGAATTACAACATATGGCCAGAAAAGGCACCTGTCACTTCTAATTTCATCCCATTGGCCAAAGCATGTCACAAGGTCATGTACCATATGCCTGAAGGAGAGGAGACTGGGGATATTTAAAAAATCACTCTACCCCCATTGATTGTCCACATATCATCTTGGAAACAACACAGGGTGTTGTGGTGGGTCAGTGGAGGGCGAGAAGATCTGTAGCTGAGGGGTTTCATGAGATGACCTCCTGAAAAAGACTGCCTTCTGAGAGGCAGAGATGAGAGAGCACAGAATATAGATGACCAGAAGGTACAGAGTTAGGGTGATGACAAGGAATGAGAAGTACTAGTCCAATAGGAAGTCACCAGGATTGGTCCACACGTAGGTATACAGAGGAAGGAATGAACAAAAAAGAACAACAAGAACCAAGAAAACAAATAAACAAACAAAGAACAAAAGAACAAAAATTCCAGAGACTAAATTATTTTGGGTTCTGAATATCAGAGGAAGGGTGTAAGTCTTCTTTGCTGAGCCCTGAATTTTACGCATGGGTCAGGGATGATATTACTGGCAGTTGTGTGAAATGGGTAATAAGAAGAGAATGGGCTCAGGGAGATCATATAGGAGAGCGTTTCTATTCTTTGTGATTAAGGTACTACAACTCTATCAACCTTTGTTTGTGGGTGACATCTGTGGGGCAGCCAGAACAAATGCAAGAAAGGCTACGTGTGAAACACGCCTACCACCGTTCTTGTCACTTTCGATTAAACAATGGGCTTATATTTGGCGACCAATTGGTAGTGTACACACAAAAGGGAGAAATGATCGCAAGGAGGACTTTTGAGTGTGGATGACTAAAGACAGAAGTCCTTCTGCAGAGAAAGATCAGGGTGGGGAGTCACTGTGGAGTGAGTGAGTGAGTGAGTGAGTGAGTGAGTGAGGTGAGTTCATTTTGAGATGATGCGTGCAGGCTTGTATAGAAGGAGAGGGCAGACAGGTGGAGGTCCTCTTTCTGGCTTGAATTCAAGGTAGTATCCTGAGAACCCTCAGTGAGGATGTAGGAGGGTCTGTAAGTTTTCAACCAGAGTTCTGTGAGCAGGTGCAGACACACACAATGGCCTGATGTGCCACTGGGATAGGAAGGATTTGTTGGGGAGGAATGTGGGGGTGCAGGGACAGGTGTGTGTTTCCAAGATCACCGTTGACTTTCTCAGGAAGTAAAGGGGGATAATTCTCCTTTCAGGGCCTCAAGGCCTGTGAGAGCTCTCTCTTGAACTCAAAGGTGAGTCCAAGGCGATGTGTCCAGTGCCAAGCAAAAGGGGGGTGGGGGCCATGAGTCAGCAGTCCTTATCTCCAAAAGGTTGTTTGCAGGTCTCCTGCTATCCGTGCTGTGCACTAACCATGCCCTAGATACGGGAGAGTCTCTGAGTGGCACGAGCAGTTACGTGTTCACCTACTGACCAAAAGGTTGGTGGGTTTAATCTACTCAGAGGCACTTGAAGAGACAGGCCCAAGGTTGTGCTTCTGAAAGTCACAGCCCTTGAAAACCCTATAGGACATTTCTACTCCTCCCCAATGAAATCGACATGGTGGCAACTACAGGAGAAGAAAAAATGATCTCCGATGCCATCCCATGAAAGACTCCATTGGGGAAAAGATGTTATAGAATGGCCTCACTGGCTCCCGAATGTCCCTTCTAGCTATGATTTGATCCCCGACTGGACATGGCATGCATTCGGGGCAGAGCTCAGCTTAACCATTTCATAAACTGTTACAATCACCCTGCAGTAGCTCAGAAAATATGTTGACATACTCTCTCAGTCCCTGCTGACTTCACCCCTCTAAATATGATTATTTAAAGGAATAATGAAAAGCAAAACAGGAAATTCTTATCTGTTTTGACAGGACATTCTTGAGCCGCATGGAAGGTGCTGTTCTGCGGATTTCTTTCCTTCAGGAACTGTTTAAAATGATTTATAGCCCAAGATGGTGTCAGTCCTTCCTTGACATGGGCGAACTCGGGATAAACTGGGCCTGGGAAGCAAGGATCCGCAGTATCTCGGAATGTACATTTCTGTTGATAACATAGTCATTGTCTTCATTAATAAGTTATGGTTCTGTTTTTGTCATGCTGTGGAATGGGAAATGCCAAATTCAGGAGAAGTTATAATGTCCTGTTTTGAATTGGAAGCATTTACTGGTTCTGTAAGTACTGGGTGCTACATTAAGGAATTTTGGTGGTGTCATTAGAAAGTTCTCAGTGGCTAACTGAAAGGCCAGGAGTTCAAACCACGAGAGAAAGGCGTGGCAAACCTTTGGAAAGAGTTCCATCTTGGAAACCTATGAGACCATCCTACCCTGACCCATAAGGTTGTTCTGGGACAGAATCAACTTGATGGCCATGGGTTGGTCTTTTAATTTGGGCTTTTTGATCTTAGTTACTATATGACTACCAAATATATTCTCTCATTCTGTTGTTTAGCTCTTCCCTCTGTTGACAGAGGCCTTCAATTTGCAAAAGTTTTTTAAAAAAAAATTAGTGTCATAAAGAACAGTTTATCTAATTTGTTTTTTGTGGCTGTGCATGTCTCTGGGTGTGATACCTAAGAAGCTATTGTCTAAGTCGTGAAAGCCTCTGAGGTGCTTGGTTCTCCAAGTTTTCTGGTTTGGGTTCTTCCATGTGGGTCATTGATCTATCTCTAGTTATTTTTCTCACGTGGTGTGAGATATACAGAAATCTAGGTGTCCTCAAACCTAAACAAAATTCATTGCCATCAAGCTCATGTGGACTCAGATCTACTCTGTAGGACAGGATAGAACTGTCCCTGTGAGTTTTCAAGACTGTAATTGTTAACAAGAGTAGATAGCTACATCTTTCTCCCACCCAGATGTTCTAGCACTTTTATTAAAAATTTTTTCCCCAACTTCAGTTAACTCTATTCTTTCCAAAGGATTCTTGGCTCTGCCAGGCCCCCCCCCCCACCGCCCCATCCTCCCAGCAGCCCCCTCAGCTGGCAGCCGTGTGGGGACAGACACAGGTCATCTTCAGTCCACATCTGCCGAACTCTGCCTGTGTCGCACGCGCTGCCCCCTGCTGCAGTTTCTGTGCCTCTCACAGTGGGATGTGCTCCTGGCATGGAGTGGGGGCTGCAGTCTGCATCGTGGTTTGTGCCTGGGTCTTCGCAGGATGGTGGTGGTCAGTTAGTGACTGTGACCAGTGTCCATGAGAAGGACATTACCTGCCTTCAATGCATTAAATTAAGTAGCCGGCAGGAGTGCATTGTCATCCAGCTGCCAGGATCTTGTCACTGCAAAATGACTTAATGGGGAGCCTCCCCCCACCTCCCTTCAGGTCCCACATTGGTGGGAGGACTGTGGAGCTAGCAGTCAGTTAGGTGGTTCATGTCAGACTCCAGAGCCTAGACATGGCACAGCCCCTCTTCTCTCTGCCCTCTAATGACACAGTAGTGGCATGGAAGCCGCACTGCAACGCCTCTAGGGGCATTACATTTTTTAAAGGCATCATTTATCAATTGAATGGACATTATTGATATAATACCCTTGCTGAAAATTAAATCACCATGGATGCATAGGTTAATGTCTGGATTCTAGATTATATATAGTTTTCTCTATGTCTATCCTTATACCAGCACCAGTCTACTTGGGTTACCAATAGCTTTAGAGCATATTTTGAAATCTGGAAGTTTGAGTCTTCTGCTTGGTTCTTCTTTATCCAGTCTCTCTAGTTATTTGGGGACTCATAATTCCACATATTCCTGAGGACTGGCTTTTCCATTTCTGTAAAAATGATTGTTGGAATTTTGATTGTGATTGCATTGAGTCTATGGATTGCTTTAGGTACCACTTATATCTTAACAAGGTTGTTTTTTAATCCATGAACTAGGTTATCTTTTTACTTATATAGATTTTTATAAGTTCTTTCAGCAATGTTTCCTAGTCTTTCACCTCCTTAATAAAACTTATTTCTAGCTATTTTATTCTTTTATATGTCATTGTAAATGGAATCATCCTATCCATTTATTTTTCAGATTGCTCATTGCTGGTGTATGGAAACCCAATTCATTTTTGCCTGTTGACCTTTACTCTGCAACTTTGCTGAATTGATTTATTAGTTCTAGTAATTTTCTTGTTAATTCTGTGAGATACAGAATCACTTCACCTGCAAATAGGGAAAGTTGTACTTCATCCTGTTAAATTTGGGTACCTTTTATTTTTTATTCTTGTCTAGTTACTCTAACTAGGATTTCTAGTACCATATAGTGAACACAGACATTCTTGTTTTATTTATGATGTGAAGGGACCATTCTCTCCTCTTTCATCCTTTGAGAATGATATTAACTGTGAGTTTTTCATAAATCCCTCCCTTAGGCTAGGTTCCTTAGAGAAGTAAAACCACAAGTATATCTATCTATCTATCTATCTATCTATCTATCTATCTATCTATCTATCTATCTATCATCATCATCATCATCTATATACTTCATTGGTTTTATGTGGATATGGGTACAGATATAGATACAGATATAGTTATAGTTATAGATATAGTTATAGTTATAGTTGTATATAGATAGAGGAGTTTATATCAAGGAAATCTGTTACATAGTTGTAGAACAGGCAAGTCCCTTCTGAGTCCAGACAGGTTCTATAGACTCAGATGTTAAGGTGAAGGCTTCTTCTGACTCCCATACCTTTTGGGGACTGATTAATTCAAGATTAGCAGGAACAACACAGACTGAAGGTTACAGAGGTGGGTAAATCAAAGTTAACCATATCAGTCTTATGAGAGGAGAAGCCAACGAATCCAAAGTCCTCAGATGAAATAGCCACTAATGGATTGTAGTATTTGGCAGGCAATATGGTAGGCTGTTGGCTCAAGTCCAAAGAATTAGTGGTGAGCCAGATGCAGGGTTGAAAACAAGCCAAAGCCAAAAGCCAAAATCAACAAGCTTTCCCACCATGTATAGGATGTAGGCCACACCCCTAAGGAAACTTCTTTTTCTTTGCATCTGACTTGAGTAAAGAGGAGGCACCCCTCTCTAGTCTTTTTACAACTGCTTGCTAGATGACAACAAATTCCATTACTGAGTTGATTACATTGTCTTAGATCACATTGTAGAGCATTAACAGACTCTCACTGCCAAATCACTGAGACTCTGGGCCCTAAAACATGAGAGAAAACTTTATTATCATAAGGGCTTTGATCATATTGTGAATTTTCTCTTTTTTCTTAGCATAGTTAGTATTTTTTGGGGGGGCATCACTGCTCTCTGGTGGTGGAAGTAGGAGGCCCAGTCTTTGGTCTTTTGGAGCCACTGTTGGAATTGAACCTCCATCCCAGTAGGCCGCAGTCCCGCACACAACCACTATGCTCAGTCCAATAGTTAGTATTTTTATAATGAAAGATTTTAGAATCTTTCCAAAGATTTTCATCACATTGAGTGAGCTGAGTATGTGATTCATCTTTTGTTCTATTAATATATTGTATTACATTAACTTCTAATAGTTACATTTCTGTAACTAGATTTACATTTCTGGAATAGATGATACTTGGAAATAGTATATACTATTTTAAATTTGGTGTTGGATTCAGTTATCTAGGATTTTGTTAAGAATAGTTCATTTATATTCATAAAGGACATTTGTCTAGTTTTTTGTGATGTCTTTGACCTGGTAGAATGACTTAAGTGTTATCACCTCTTCTATTTTTGAAAGAGTTTACATATTTGGTAGAGATCCTTAGTGAAACCATCTGGTTCAGACTTTTTTTGGGGGCGGGTTGTTTCTGGAAGGTTTTTTTTTAAATATAGATTTTATTTGGGGCTTATACATTTAACACATCAGTTAATACATCATTTGTATTAAGCATGTTTGTACACATGTTGCCACATTCATCTACATTATCTACTTGAACCCCTCCAGCATAAGCTCCTCTTCCCCTCATTCCTCTAGTTCTTTATTTTTATAATTCCAACTCCCCATATTTTCCCTTTCCCCTTCTCTTCCCCCTTGAACTTCCAATAACTTACAAATTGTTATTACCTCTTCATATCTTACACTGTCTAATGTGTCACTTCACTTACTCCTCCCCCGTTGTCCACACCCCAGAGAGAAGGTCACATGTAGATTTGAGAAATTTGTTCTCCCTTTCTATTCCATCTCTCCACCCTCCCAGTGTCACCACTCCCCACTAGTCTCAAGGGATTATCTATCCTAAATTTCCACGTTTTCGACTCCAGTGTGCATCCCCTGGTCTAGCCAAATCTGTTTGGCAGAATTGGGATGATGATAGTCGGTGGAAGGAACATTTGAGAACACTTCATTGCTACTACACTGCACCTAGACTGGCTCATCTCCTTGCTACAACCCCTTTGTAAAAGCATGTCTCTTCACTTATTGATGGGCTTTGGGTCCCCAGTCTGAACTCCCCCTCACTTATAATGATATATTTTTTAGGTCTTTGATGCTTGACACCGGATCCCTTTGACACCTCGTGGTCATGCAGACTGTTGTGCTTCTTCCATGTGGGCTTGCTTCTTAGCTAGATGACCACTTATTCACCTTCATGTCTTTAAGACCACAGACCCACATCTTTTAATAGCTGGGCACCATCAGCTTTCTTCACCACATTTGCTTATGCACATATTTGTTGTCAGCAATCATATCAGGAAAGTGAGCATATAATGTTATGATTATTAGTTCTTGAAACCTGATAATTGATCCCTTTGGTATCTCTTGGTCCCATAAGCTGATGAACTTCTTCCATGTGGGCTTTGTTGCTTCTGAGCTGGTTGACCACTTGTTTACTTTCAAGCCTTTCAGACCCCAGATGCTACATGTTTTGATAGTCGGGCATCATCAGTTTTCTTCACCACATTTGCTTATGCACACATTTGTTTTCTGTGATTGTGTCAGGGAGCCACGTTCGTGCACTGAGAAGTACCTGATTGAGGTCCAATGCCCATCTGGTGTCCTAATTCTAAGCCTATAAGTATATGCATATATATCTATTTCCTCTTCATCATATGAATATATGTACCTATGTATATGCCTGTACATATACATAGGTACATATGTATTTATAACCTTTATAAATGCCCCTTACTCCCCAGTTCTTTTCTCTATTTCCCTATACCTTCTCCCGTCCCACCATCACACTCAACCTCCATTTGGGTTTCAATATTGTCTCTCTATTACATTAGTTTTAATCAATCCCTATCAGACCTTCCACACCCACCGCGCCACTGATTCTAAACCACATGCTACTCCCCCCATCCCTGGATCAGCCAACAGCCCCACCTACATCCACCTTGGTACCATCAGTCCCATCGTCCCCACTCCTAAACTGCCCATCCCTCCCTCCCCATCCAGATAGACCTGTACATAAAACAAAATATTCAAAAAAGGGCATCCTATAATGAAGCAAGCAAAGAAAAGAAAGCAATGAAAACATCAACAAAAAATCCTCCAATATCCAACATGTAGATGTACATGCAAGAATACAATAATAATAGCAATATAAAATCCTACAAATAGTTTAAGGTCTGTTCATTGACTTCCAGGAGTGTCTCCTGGTTGAGTGGGATGGGGTGTCACAAAGTGTATCTTTGGTGCTCAATCTGGAGCTCCATGTTCTGTCACACAACCTTAGTATTTTGGAAAGTAGGAAAACAATGGAAAAATTAATGCTGCTAAAGGTTGGTTCTTTGAACGAATTAATAAAATTGACAACCCCCGGCAGACTTAACCAAAGAAAAGAGGGACAAAATTTCAATAACAAGAATAAGGGATGAAAGAGGGGACATTACAACTGACCCTAATGATATCAAAAGGATAATCACACAGTACTACAAAGGTCTGTACTCCAATGAATTCAACAACTTGGAAGACATGGACAAATTCTTGGAAAAACAGTTTCTACCTAGATTATCCCAGTGGAGGTCAAGAAGCTTAACAGACCCATAACAATAGAAGAAATAGACAAGGCTATCAAGGGATTACCAACAAAAAAATCACCTGGACTAGATGGCTTTACAGGGGAATTCTACCAAGCATTCAGGAAAGAACTGACACTGATCCTACATAAGCTCTTCCAAAGCATAGAAAATGATGGCAAACCCCCAAACTCCTTCTATGAAGCTAGTATAACACTGATAGCAAAACCCGGCAAGGATCCCACAAGAATTGAGAACTACAGATCAATATCCCTAATGAATATTGATGCAAAAATCCTTAATAAAATAATGGCCAATAATATACAAAAATACCTAATTACTTTTATTTCTATGGGATTCATTGTAATGTTCTCACACTCAGTTTTTATTTAGCTACTTGCATTTCTTTCTGGTTTTATTGATTATATTTATAAAATTCTCTTTCAGTTATTTTTATTCTGATCTTTAGTATTTCTATTCTTTTGGTAGCTTTGGGCTTACCTTTCTTTTCTTTAAAAAAATTTATCTCGAGTTCCTTAGTGTAAAGTGAGGTTATTGATTTCCTATCTTTTTTCCCCACTGTAGGTATTACAACTTTAAATTCCCCCCTGTGCATTGTTTTCTCTGTATTCTTTAAGTTTTAGCATGCTGAGTTTTCACATGATGAAATGTTTTCTAATTTCTTTCTTGATAGCTTCTGGATCCATCAGTTGTTTAATAGGATGGTATTTAATGTCCACATATTTATCTATTTCTGTTTCTCTTCTGTTGTTAATTTCTAATTTCACTCCAATTGGCCCAAAGAAGATAATTTATATAATTTCAAAATTTTCAAATTTATGGACACTATTTTGTGACCTACCATATGAGTTATCCTAGAGAATGATTCATGGGCATTCTGTTTTTGGCTGGGTGTCTATCAGATAAGGTTGACTTACAGTGGTGTTCATACCACCTATTTCCTTATTGATTTTCAAAAGTGGTTTATGGAAGTCTCCAACTATTATTTCAGAAATGATTATCTTTCTCTTTAATTATGTCTTCATACATTTCAGGGCTCTGATGTTAGATGTATGTGCATTTATAATAGTTAGATCTTCTTGAAGAACTGATCCCCTTATTATTACTTATGTAATGATGTTCTTTGTCGCTTAAAACAGATTTTGACTTGAAATCTGCTTTATCTGAAGCTAATATAGTTATTCAAGTTCTCTTCTATTTACTATTTACGTGGAATGCTTGCTACCATTTTTATTTTCAATCTATTTATGTCTTTGGGTCTCAGAAATTTCTCTTTTTAATTTATTTTTACTTTATAAAATTTTTTTATTGATTTCCAGTTTTATTGGTTCATGATCCACATCATACAATTCAATCAGGTCAAGATCAGGTCAAGAAGAATTGTACAATCATCACCACAATCACTTTCAAAATATTTTCCCCTGTGCCTAAATCACCTTTAAAATGAGCTGTGTACTCACATTCAGTTATAGTACTCCCTTCCCCAGTCACCTTCACTGTTTGCTCCTGAAACCCTCTCACCGTCCCTATCTCCCCATTCTCCATCCCCCACAAATCCTTACATCAGTCATTATCTCTATGCATTCTGTGTATCATTAATGGTTAAACCCAGCAGAAAAAAAAGAGCAAAAATGAAATGAAGTGGTAAGGATAAAACAATAGTAAGATAAAAATAAAAATACTACAATGAGCAAGGAAGAAAATACTTCCATCATTATTTTTAAAGCCAGGAACAAGCAAGAGATCCTTGCATCCAAACAAATTCAGGTTGCATCTAGAAGTGGGTCAACTGGCCAAGTATCACGTTTTAGCCAACCTAAGGAGATTGCAATTATCTATGTTTTATAGTAAGGTTGTTCCAGACTTTTGCCTGTGGTCAGAGGGGATGTGCCAGCAGCTTAATCTGACTAGATACTCTGCAGATAGGTTTTGGGCCATCCTTGTCCTCCACAGCCTTCCACAAATTGGGTGATACTTCTCCATTCGTCATATTTGAATTTTGTACTTGTCATCTCTGGATCACACAAGTGGGTGTGTTGCTTCTATGTGGACGTAGTTGACTTTTCCCTTAGATGGCTGCTTGTTTGAATACAAACTTTTAAGACCTCAGTCACTAGTCTAATTGATAGCCAGGCACCATCTGTTCTCTTCACCACAATCTTCTGTAGCACCCTTAGCTTCAGTGATCATTACTTGCATCTAGCCAGGCCATGACATCTGAACCAACTGTTCTTGTAGCGGGACTAGAGTTAATAGGTTCCACCACCCATTTGCTTGCCCATGGAACATGCATGACTGAGGCTTATTTTGGTGATCCTCTTATGACAAAGTTGAACTCCCATATGACCTACCACATTAGCAGCAGAAGCAAACCAAGCAGCAATTAATCAAGCAAAGAGGGGAAAAACAGCAAAAGCAAACAGACAAAAAGCAAACCAAAGGCAGGAAAACAAAAACCCATATAAACAACAACAACAACAACAACACAATAATGTCAGTCATACTCCTGGAGTATAAGATGATTGCACGGATGACATCAATTTTCCCAGTGATATAGCACTCTGAACATTGTTGGCATGTGCAGTTTGTGCAAGTACAGCTCTATCTTGTGGCCTGCACAATTTGATCTCCCATTCTGTTGAGTTCTGTTCACCCTAGGTATGAGTCTTGGTGTCAGGGGAAAACTTCCTGGATCAGTTCTTCCAGGAGCAGTTCCTTACCCAATAGATCAAAACCTGCCCTGTCATTGCAAAATAGGTATCGAGGTACTAGATATATGGCAATTCTGGGCATCTTTCCATTAGACACTCCCTAAGTCAGGGGTACCCCAAGATCCAGTGACCAGCACTTCCACAGTCCTGAGGTGGCCCTTCTCTGCTTCCTCCTCCTTCCAGATACCTCAGTCCTAGGGTGCAGGTAACTTGAGGGCAGGGCTTAGTTCATTCAACCAAAGCTCTGTGTTAAGTCTTTCTGGCGTAGCCCTGTGTGATGCCACGCTGCGTGCATAGCCAGCATCCAAGGTCATCATGTTATTGAGTCCATGATATGGTTCCCTGAAGGTTGGGTAGAAATGAATTTGTAGAGTCTACCTAGGAACATGAAATCTGGTCCATTGTCCCCCTAGGTTCCCTACAGTCATTGTTTCCCACCTCCCTGATGTGAGATTGCTTCTCTCCCATCACCCACCGTTCTCACCAACAGAGTTATCAGCGTCTCCTCTAAAATGTGGATGCTCACTTCCCCTGCTCTTAGCTTGGTTTTCTGGCTACGTGACGTCTCCTCCTTCAAGCTGTGGGGCCCCCAAAAGGGAGGTGATGTATGATTCATGATCGGTAGGTAGCCTTCTCCCCTTTTGTTCAGGCATTGAAGTGTTTCTAAACTGTGTTTAATTGGTGTTTCTTCTCATAGTAGTGGACTTATACCATACTTGTCTCTTTGTGACTGACTTCCTTTACACAGCACAATGGTTTCCAGGTCCTTCCCTATCATGTGGTGCTTCATGCTTTTGTCTCTGTTTTAAGGGATGCAAACTATTCCACGGTGCATTTGTACCGTGGTTTCTTTATCCATTCTTCCACTGTTGAGTTTTTGGGGTGTGTTCAGTTTCTCGTTATTGTGAATGGTGCTGCTCTGATCATGGGAGAGCACACCTCCACTTATGTTGTGTCTCTTATCTTTTAGAGCAGATGTTGATTAGTGGTATTGCTAAATCCTATGGAATTTCAATTTCCAGTTGCTTTAAGTATCGCCATATCGTTTTCCACAGTGGCTATATGTATTTTCAAGTCCCCCAATAATGTATACTAGTTCCAATCTCTCCACATCCTCTCCAGCATGTGCTGTTTTCTCTTTGTTTAATTTGGGCTAGCACTCTGGGTATACAGTGGTATCTCATTGTGGATTTAATTCGCATCTTCCTGATGGCTAGTGATCGTGAGCACTTTTCATGTGTTTGTTAGCCATTTGTATTTTGTTTTTTGGTGAACTCTGTTCGTGTCCTTTTTCCATTTCTTAATTGGGTCAGTTGATATTTTGTTAGTGCGATGTGTAGAGTTTTGTATATCTTGGTAATTTAGTCCTTTGTCTGATAAGTCATTGGTAAAATTTTTTTTCCCAGTGAACTGACTCTCTCAGTTCACACTCCCAAAAGAAGTCCTCTGATGTTTATAAGTGATATAATTCCTTTAAAATCATTTTATTGGTGGCTCATGCTGTTCTTAAATACAATCCATCTATCCATACATACATACATATATTGTATCAAGCACTTTTCTACATTTGTTGCCATCATGCTCCAGTTGTCTATCTTTTCTTCTGCTGTGGGTGCCTCCTTCATTATACTTAATAGTCTATGTATGATATGCAATAGCATCCTAAGTTTATCCCAGTTTTCTCATTGATGATTTTAATAGCTTTGGGGTTTAGATTTAGGTCTTCAATTTATCAGATATGTTTCTTATAGACAACACATAGGTTTTGAGGGTTTTATTCTTGGTGCTCTAACTGGAGAGCTTAATTTATTTACGTCTAAGGTGGTCTTACATTACTTAAAGGAGAACTTACTTTGCCTTTTGCTATTTGGTTTTTATGTGTCTCATACATTTATTGTATCTCTTTCCCTCTAAAACTGCCATCATTTATGTTTGATTCTTTTTAGTGACAAAATCTTTTGTTCTCCTCTTTTCTTTTTGTGTGTATTTTTCAATTATTTTCTCCCATCCAAGTACTAACCAGGCCTGGCTCTGCTTAGTTTCTGAGATTTTTTAGTTATTTTTTGTGACTATCACAAGGATTACATTTAAGATCTTAAATTTATAGCAACCTAGTTTAAATTTAACTAGTAGCATACCCAAATTCTATCCCCGTATTATTCTCTTCTATTTTATGTTTTGCTACTATATGTTACATCTTTATATATTATATCACACCTTTATGTACATATTGTACACAATCAAAATAAATATGCAATTATATTTTATGAATTTGCTTTTAAATCATGTATCATTTAACTTCTAGAGTTACAAACCAAAAAAACCTATAAAATTGGTATGTGATTACCCTTATTGAAAATTGTTCTTTTCTACATACAGCTTTGAATAATTGTCTGATATTCTTTTCTTTCTTTCTTTCTTTTTGTTTTGGCATCACTGCTCTCCGGTGGTGGGAGTAGGAGGCCCAGCCCCACTGCTGGAATTTAACCTCTGTCCCAGTGGGCTGCAGTCCCGCGCACAACCACTACGCCACCGGGGCTCAGCCTATTCTTTTATTTCTATTGAACTCCCTATATCATTTTTTCAGGACTGGTCAAACCATCATGAACTCTCCCAGCTTTCGTTAAATGAAAATGTTTTAATTTTATCCTCATTCTTAAAAATCAGATAGATAATTCTTGGTTGATAGTTATTTACTTTCAGAATTTAAAATTTCATTGTCTTCAAATCTCCATGAATTCCTAAAAAAAAGAAAAATCTTATTGTGGGTTCCTTATACATGACTATTTGTTTCTTTCTTGCTACTTAGAAAAAATCATTTTATTGGTGGCTCATACAATTCTTATCACAATCAATACATCCATCCATTGTATGCAGACCATATTTGTACATTTGTTGCCATCATCATTCTCAAAACCTTCTTCTACTTAGGCCCTTGGTATCAGTTCCCCATATTTCCCCTCTTTTCCCAATCCCCCTCTTTCACGAACCCTTAATAATTTACAAATTATCATCATTTTGTCATATTGTACACTGTTTGATGTGTCCCTTCACCCACTTCCCTGTTGTCCATTCCCCAGGGAGGAGGTTATATGTAGATCCGTGCAATTGGTTCCCCCTTTCTACTCTACCTTCCCTCCACCCTTCCAGTATCACCAGTCTCACCACTGGTCCTGAAGGGATCATCTGTCCTGAATTCCCCATGTTTCCAGCTCTGGTGTACATCCCCTGGTCTAGCTGGATTTGTAAGGTAGACTTGGGATCATGATAGAGTGTGTAGTGGAGGGAGTGGTGGGAGAGGAAGCATTTAGAAACTAGAGGAAAGTTGCATATTTCATTGTTTTTACATTGTACCTTGACTGGCTTGTCTTCTCCCTGTGACCCTTCTGTAAGGGGATATAGTCTCACCTACTGATGGGCTTTGGGTCCCCAATCTGTACTCCCCTCCATTTAGAATGATATAATTTTTAATTCTTTGATGCCTGATACCTGATCCCTTTGACACCTCCTGGTCCCACAAACTGGTGTGCTTCATCCATGTGGGCTTTGCTGCCTTTGAGCTAGGTGACTGCTTGTTTACTTTCAAGCCTTTAAGACCCCAGTCGCTATATGTTTTTATAGCCAGGCACTACTTTTAAGGTTCTTTCCTATCTTTGGTTTTTTTTTTAAGTTTTTTTTTTGGGGGGGTGGGGGGGAATCACTGCCCTCTGGTGGTCATGGGAGCTACCCAGTGCTGCTCCTGAGAGCCGCCGCTGGATTTGAACCGCCAAGCCTGAGGGCTGCAGTCCCGCACTCAACCACTTAGACCACCGGGGCTCAGTCCTTATCTTTGGTTTTTTAAAGTTTGATTTTACACACACACACACACACACACACACACCTATGTGGAGGAATATATACACTGAGGAACATATATATGTGTGTACATATATATGTTCCTCAGTATGATCATATATCTATGTGGGGGGGGGGGTGAGTGCGGGTGGTGTATTCCTCAGTATGATCTCTTTGCGTTTATAGTGTAGAGTTCCTTGAGCTTCTTGTATTTGTAGCCCCAAGCTCTTTATTACATTTGGTAAGTTTTCTGCCATTATTTCTTCCAACGTTCACTGTCCCCTTCTCCCTTCTCCTTTTGGCATTCTCATAATGCATATATTATTTTGCTCGCTGGTGTGCCAAAGTCCTATTAAGCCTTGCTCACTTTCCTTTATCCTTTCTTTCCTAGTCATTCTTTACAGTCAAAGCTTTGGATTGCTGTATCTTCTAGTTTACTGATTTGCTCGTCTGCTAACTCGAATCTGCTACTTATTTGAGTTTCCACGTCAGTTATGGTCACATTTACCTTTAGTAATTCTTTTCCGGTGCTTTTAGAGCGTGTCTATCTTTTGATGGAGGGAGCCCTGATGGTATAGTGTCTCTGTGTTGGACTGCCGCCTGCAAGATCAGCAGTTCCAAACCATCAGTTGCTCCTCGGCAGAGAGACGTGGTTTTCTACTCCCGTAAGCAATTATAGTCTCGGAAACTCACAGCACAGTGTTACTTAGCCTCTAGGGTGGCGGAAGTTGGTTTGGATGTTGCATCTTTTGATTGATCATTTCATATAGCTCTATATTGGATTTTAAAAAAATTTCCTTGGCCCTCATTTGCTTCTGTTCTGTTCTTTGAGTGTGTTTTATATTATTGTTGTAAAGTCTTCTAGTTTATGTATAGAAATATTGCTGGTGCAGCGGGTTAAGCATTGGAATGCTAATCTCAGGGTCAGTGGTTCAACCCCCCAGCAGGAGATAGGTGAGGCTTTCATAACAGCTACGGTCTTGGAATCCTGAAGGAGCAGGTGCATCTTGTTAGGTAGGTCTGCTATGAGTTGGAAGTTGGTTTAGTTTTTTTTTTTTTTGGGGGGGGGGCGCTAGTCTGCATGTGGAAATGATTCATCTCACCTTTTATCTTCCCTGAGCGTTCATTTTCAGTTTCGTTCTATGTATGATTTATTGTTTTTCTTGAATCTGCTCACGTGTGAGCTGTGGACAAGTGTAGACTTTTCTCAATTCTCCCAGATACGTGGTGCTTTTGAGCACTCTGATTTCTGCAAGAAAATCTCACTCCGACTTCTCCTTTGGTTTCGAGTAGTTAATTGTCTACTTCCATTGTACCATTTAATCCCAGAGGATTAAAAGCAGTCACAACCTTCAGTCGTTGCTCCTTGGCCCCTTCTCTGCCCTCTGTGTGCTCTTGAGTCACAGAAAGGAGGCCTTTCAGGAAACTCCCGGGCAGATCAGAACACACACACACACACACACACACACACACACACACACACAGAGACCAGTTTATCAGCAGTCTACTCTGACCAGTGAATGGGGTTCCTGTCTGGAAACACCAACTAGGGTTCACTTTTGTCATAGCCATCACTAACACCAAACCTGAAGGCGAAGGAAGGAATCTAGGAAAAGAAAAGAAGACGAGAAATAGTTTTTCCTCCACCATTGAAAAGTCACCTTCTAGTTCTAACTTGTGGTTAACGGCTGGGATCCTTCACCGACTTTTCAGTGTTCTTGCAGAGCTGAGTTTGTATATTGCTAGTTACTTTTCTTAGAGATCATCAGGATGGCAAATTAAGAACTTGAATCTACTAATGCCCCAATCTTTTTTATTTGCTACCTCTGCATTGTTACGCTGCATTTATTTAGAAATTTTCATTAGGACAAGAACAATGTGAAAAGTTGTCTGAGGAGCATCTCACGTTGAGGATTCACTGGCAGAAGATCTGTGTTCAGATCAGTCTTATCCATAAACCTTCTACTTTACTCCATCATTGCACCTGTCTTTAACTGGCAGAGAGTACCACTCTCTAGGTCTATTTCTTCATCCATATTTTGTTTGCCTGGAAAACATTTTGTTTTTAACTAATCTTTTAGGGCTTTCATTTACATTATATGCATTATCCAGTTCACCACAACCCAGATCTCCATTTTGTTTATGCTTGTCTGCTCTACTCATTTCCATTGCATTTGATCCTTCAGGTACCATGACTTATGTGGCCTCTTCCAACTCAAATAGCTTATATAAATTTGACTCTAGGATTTGTTTACTATACCTACTTATTCTGGACTTGGCTCCTTATTTATTTATCAGCTGCAAAAGGGATTGCTTCAATTGTAAGGACAATTCTTTGTACCCGTTGTCCTGACAGCAAATTCTGTTTACATACTCTCTTTCTTCCCATTTTCTACGAAGTCTCTATTTATGACTTCTTGCCCTAGTTTTTTAATACAAGGATTCACAATTTTGGTAGTTATGTAATCTGGTGCCAATTTGAAACTGTTAAGGACGAATGCAGTGGAGTTCAGCCTGTCAGCCAGGTCCCAGCTTGATGACCTCATTGGGAGGTGCTAAATAGCTCCCTGGAAGTCAGACCCACATGTAGCTACACGGATGGAGCTAGAGTCCTGGAGCTAACGGAGCCACGTGGAGACCCCTGTCAGTGCTGAGATGCTTCCATTGTCACTGGATCCACTAGACCTTCTACCCACTGGCCTGTGATCCTCCTGCATTTGGTGTCATTGCATCTGTTGCAGGAGTCTAAAGAAGAATTTATGGACTAGTATCAGTCATACGGGTTAATATCAGACTTAAGGACTTGATGGACCAGGCTGGGATATTTTCTTAATATACAATTACTTGTTGATATAAAGCTCTTGCTTTTATGAGTCTCCCTGGATTGGTTTCTCTAGTCTTCCTGGTCTAACACAACAATGAATATTGACTTTTAGGTCCTTCACAGTCTAATTGACTTAATGGCCTATAATCATTTATCTATTCATTCAACAAACCTTTCTTTTTCATTCCCTCTCATATCTTTCCAGCCCATCGTTACTACTGTTATTGCTAACCTATTTGTAGTGTCCCTAAGGATTTGCAAACTGCCTTTGTTCACCCCTTCTTATTTACTTCTCGATTACTTACTTGATTTCTGAAAAGTAAGCATTACATATGTTCATTTCACAGATGAGGGGATCTATAGCTGCAGAATTTAAATTACTTATCCACAGTTCATGGCTAACAGCAGCAGAGCCCGCAGTTATTCTTATTCTTTTGGATGCATTTTTTTAAGATGCCCTATTTGCTTCTAACTCATGGTACCTATCAAGTAAAAAAGTTTCCGATTTTGAAGTAGTTCCCAAACTTTAGGAAAAGACACACTAGAAAAGAATTGTGTTCCTAAACCCCTCTTTGATGAAAACAATATTAAAAAAATATGGGCCCAGGATGGGAGTGCATGGGCAAAACTGGGAATTGGAAATGTGAGCTCTGCATGGATACTGTCTAGAATGGAGGATCAGAAGTTTGCAAGAAACTTCAGAAGGTTGAGAACCCTTATTAAAGCCTTCTCAAAAGGGCCCACACGAGGAGCTGGTAACCATATATGTGCTGAGGGAATGAGGATATATGACCAGCCTTAATTATCGGGAAAGACATGCTCTTTCTTTCTTGCTCTTTCTTTTTTCCTTCTTTCTTTTTTAGGATATGCTACTTCTAAAGCATTCCATAGGCAGTTTAGGGGGTGGTACGAAGTTAAAATCCGTGTAGTTTTTTGGAGAATGTTTTGGTCTGTAGCAGAAGGATTAGCCTGGAGCCTAGACTTTGAAGGAGCTATCTTTTAAAAAGGCTGAGGACTGCAATGTGATAGCTCTGACCTTGAGCTGGAGGCCAGAGCACTGGAAGGGCAGTGACCAGAGGCTCTAGATAACTGGAGGGAGTTAACCAAGAGAATGGAAAAAGTAGTAGCAGAGAGTGACCAAATTTTCATCCCCATGAGAAACAACTGAAAATATGCTTCTGTAATTTGAAGCAGTAGTATAAACCCGTATGTCCTTTGTGTGCCAAATTCTTTCAGTAGAATAAAAATTAATGAATAAAAACAATCCATCCTCCTTTCCTAGGTTAGTCTTGTGACCCCTTCCGGGATCCTGTAATTATCTTACTCGGTCCTGCCCTTGTACCTTTGCTTTATAAGATGACCTTGGATTCCACCAATTTTACTGCATAAACTTTCACACCCTAGGCAGCCCCTCAATTAGGACCAAAACAGGGACCATCATCATCCTAGAGGTCTTTTCCTGTTGAACTTTTCCTGACCAACAAAATTATTCATGTCTTTTCTTTTTCATCATTCTTCCTTTGAGTATCCATTCCTCCTTTTAATCCATGGATTGTTCAACTTCTTCCAAAGGTCCTTTGTAAAAAGGGCACGGGGGTTGTGTCTGACTTCTTCTGGTCAGAAGAAGTGACAAGGGGGGAAGGAGAATCAAATTCATTATCAAGGCCGATTGCTATGTGGCTGAGGTCAAACCTGTCTCTATGCTCTGACCTTCTTTATCAATTCTCACACCAGCCAGCTCTGCCAAGTCACTCTGCTTCTCTGCTGGTTTCACATATTCATTAGCAAGGCCACAGAGAACTCCTAGACAACACTCAGAATTGGGAAGTTAGGAGCACGCTCAGGATCCAGTCCTTAGGTCAAGGGTATCCCTTGTCAGATATCTCCTCAGGTACTCTTCTCTTTGATCCTCAACCTGAGGTCATTGGCCTCTCAGTCTCCAGGCCACTTGACCTTCTACCTACTTGAGCAACATTACAAAGCTCCTTTCGTGCCGCTGACAAGTTCCCAAAGGGCATTCTACTCAAGGAGACACCTCCATCCCAAAGCACTCAGCACAAGCTCCGTGGATTGGCAGATCTCACTCCCCTAAGTGCCTAGATGTTTTCCACTCTATCAGTGAGTCTTCCATGCAAAGTCACTCAGCTTTACTCACTCCATGAGCCCAGAAGCCCACCCCTCTCGCTTGTGCTCATGGTCCTGCTCCATTCACTCCTTGGCTATCTCTTTCATGTCGCAGCTGTTTTCTGGATCAAGGAAGTTCATCAGCAGGTAAGAATCGCAGAGTCCAAATGACACACTGTACTCCTGACTTTTCTCTCTTCAGGATAGTGAAACCACACATCCCCACTGCTGAGATGCCTTATTTTATAACCAGCAAGATGGCATTATTGATCCATCCCCATGTTAGAGTTCAACGTATTCTATTTGCATGTCCCCCAGAGATTTGGTGGGAATTACACAAACTGGCTAGACGAATCTTGTAAAGCAATCCACCACACTACATCTGTGTTTTCATTATTTGTGCCCCGTATCTTTTAGAGGATTCCTGAATCTTTCACTTGAGTCAATCTTTTTACTCTCTCATGCTTGACAACTCATCTATAGGATTCAGCACCATTGTGTTTTGGGACCACATTTTCTCCTAGCTCTGAAGCTCTTTCCTTCAGGGTGAAAGTGTAAATATCCCCCTCATCTCTGTGAACCTTGAGCATGTCCTTCATGCCTCAGGGCTTCTTGATCCTCTGCTCACACTGCTCTGCACAAATGCCTCCAAGAGTCAGGGAGATAGTTAAGGTTTATTGTGCCAACCTGGCCAATAAACACATGTGGATTTAACTGAAGGACAGAGAGATAAATGGGTCCATGAGCCTCACCTTTCCAATTCTCAGATCTCTTGCTCTCTGATGATCATACCAGGGTGCAACTAGCTGCCTTAGCCAGTCCCCTGCTTCAGCTGGTAAGGCTCACTTCCTGCAAAACATCCCTGAGGAGAAGACATATGGACATACCCTGATGCAACCCTGGATACTGGAGCAGCTACAAGGAGACCCCTGCCAGAGCTGAGACGCTTACATGCTTACTCATTCGGCTTTTCTCCTGCAGTTGGCATTATTGCCTGTGTTTTGTGAGATTGAGGAGGACTTTGTAGATCAGTGTCAAACATATGACCTAATGTTGGGCTTATGGGTTGGACAGCACTGGGTTGGGATGCTTTCTTAATGTACCCTTACCCTGTATATAAAACTCTCTCTTATATGATTTTCTATGGATTTGTTTCTCTAAAGTACCCAGACTAACACCGTCAGTGAGTGACGTCAGGCCTTAGATGGATTGAAATTAAGTAGGTATGGGCAATATGTGATGTCTGTGCGCTATCCAAATAGGTTGTACTTTAAAGACTTTCAAGAACTGACCACCCTTGATTGGTCACAACTTGTAGGGGAGGCCATGTGATTCCACCTGGGTATGGGCAACTTCCACTCAGAGAAACAAAGGCAAATCTGAATAGACCTTAGGCCATGACTCTTACATCTCATAACTTTTAGAAATATTTGCTCTGGAAGAAGGGTTTTGGGTCACCAATGATAGTGAAAGGGCCTCTGCCCTCCCCTGACTTTGACTCTCCTCCACCCCCTTCCTTCACATTAAACTCCCAGCCTCCTCAAGACTCATGACCTTGATAAGGAAAGTGGGAAACCAGCTAGCCAAGTCCTGAGAGTATTGTTAATATGGGGGAAAATTCTCTTGGCTGATAAAGGTCCTTTCACTCACCACAATTTCATTCATCTTCCATTTTAATTAAGGCATCGAATGTGACAATATATGAAGACCATGATGGTTAGCACCTGATGAGCAGAAACAAGGTCAACAGCTTGAATAAGCTATTTTTAGAGTTTTACAAGTGTCACAAGTAAAGGCTTTTAAAGAATGAGTTGTCTATTCTTCTCATCTGTCATGCAGCGCTACTCAAATAACATGATAGTTCCACATTCTATTTCTTATTATTTCCTTTAGGAGTTTGCAGTCTTTGCGCTACTTATTTTTAATCCCCAAATTCCTTTATCAAGCATTTTCTCTTTTAAAGGCTGTATAGCTAAATAAAAGTAAGTACAATTTTTTGCTTCCTATCTTTGAAAAGTTTCATTAGAGATGAGAAGATAAGGCATACACGAGAACGTTTATTGAAAAGACACCATATTGCTAGTCCTAGGACTATTTCTGAACGGTTAGTTCAGGACTGCCTCCGTTCCCTAAGCCTGGACCAATTTTTCCAGTGCCGGATTCTAACAGGTCCCCTGTGATTGGTCTAGGTATGTGGGAAGAAATAATAGGCAGAGGAAATGCCCACCTGCTCCCAGGGAGGAAATAGTCTGGTTACCAGACAAAGTAAATAAACTTTAAGTTCTTAATATGAAGGTCAGTTATATGGTATTTGGTGAGGAATTTGTGGATGCTGCAGAGTTCATGTCCCCAATTGCCTGTCCATTAGTCATACTGCTGTGATAATGGAAGTTATGCCACCAATATTTTACATACCAGCAGTCACCCATGATGAACACTTCTTTCAAACTGTTCTTATTTATAGAAGGAATAGGCTATCCCTTTCTGAGGAATCTGCCATTGAAAATCTTTTTATTTTTAAAATCATTTGGGGAGGGGGCTTGTACAATTCTTATAGCAATCCATGCATACATCCACTGTGTCAAGCACATCTGTACATTTGTTGCTTCTTCATTCTCAAAACATTTGCTTTTTACTTGAGTCCTTGGTATTAGCAGCTCCTCATTTTTCCCTCTCTCCCTGCATCCCCTTCCCTTATGAACCCTTGATAATTTATCAATTATTATTACTTTGTCATATTGTACACTGTCTGATGTGTCTCTTTACCCACTTCCCTGTTGTTCATCCCCAGGGAGAGGGTTATACATGTGATAGGTTCCCCGCTTTCTACCCCACCTTTCCTCCACCCTCCTGGTATCACCACTCTCACCACTGTCCTGTGGAGTTCATTGTTCTGAATGCCCTGTGTTTCCAGTTCCTATCTATACCGATGTTCATCCTCTGGTCTAGCCATATTTGTAAGGTAGAATTGGGATCATGATAGTGTGGGGTAGGGGGTGGGGAGGAAGCCTTAAAGAATCAGAGGAAAGTTGTATGTTTCATTATTGCTACACTGCACCCTGACTGGTTCAACTCCTCCCCATGATCCTTCTATAAGGGGATGTCCAGTTGCCTACAGATGGACTTTGGGTGACCGCTCTGCATTCCCTCTCATTTATAATGATATGATTTTCTTGTTCTTTGATGTCTGATACCTGATCCTTTCAACATCTCAAGATCACACAGGCTGGTGTGCTTCTTCCATGTGGGCTTTGTTGCTTTGTTTCTTTTGAGCTGGATGGTCATTTGTTTACTTTAAAACCTTTAAGACCCCAAATGCTATGTCTTTTGAAGCTGGGCACCATCGACTTTCTTCACCACATTTGCTTATGTAACTGCTTTGTCTTCAGCGATGATGTTGGGAAGATGTGATTCTTCCATGTGGGTTTAGTTGCCTTTGAACTAGATGGCAGCTCGTTTACATTCAAGTCTTTAAGACCCCAGATATTATATGTTTTGATAGGCAGGCACCATCAGCTTTCTTCACCACATTTGTTTATGCACACATTTGTCATCAGCAATCATCTTAATGGTAGAAATGAAGTTGGAAACAGTGTAATCAATTTTTGTAAGACCACCACAAATACCTTTTTTCAACAACACAAAAGGTTACTATATACATGGATTTCCCCAGGTGAAATACACAGAAATGAAATTGACTACATCTGTGGGAAGAGACCATGGAGAAGCTCAATATCAGCAACTAAAACCAGGTCAGGAGGCAACTATTAAAACAGGTCATCCATTGTTCTTGTGTAATTCAGGTTGAAGCTGAAGAAAAAATTTAAAAGTCCATGAGAGCCAAAATATGATCATGAGTTTTCTCTACCTAGATTTCAAGACTATCTCAAGGACAGACTTGATGCCTTGTGCATTTATGACTGAAAACCAGGCGAATTGTGGGATGACTGCACGAATATCGATCATGAAGAAAGCAGACATTGAAGCACCAGGAAACAATGAAAGAAGTGAGTGGCCGTGAAAAGAAATTCTGAAACTGCCTCTTGAAAGCAGAGTTGCTAATGTGGAGTGAAAGAAATGATGAGGAGTTAGACAAAAAGACCTAAGCTGTCTTTGGAAGACAAAGTAAAGAACAACAAAATGTGCAAAGTCCTGGAGTTAGAAAACAAAAATGGAGGAGCCTGCTCAGCATACTGCAAACTGAAGAAGAAAGGAGTCCAAAATGCACTGACGACAAAAAAGAAGACTCCAGGAAATGAGGGGCTGCCAACGGAAATGTTTCAGGAAACACGTGCATTGCTGAAAGTCCTCACTACTCTGTGTGAAGAAATGTACAAGGTGACTACTTGGCACCCCGATGGAAGAGATCCATTTTTTTTTCACCCATTCCAAAGATGACCCAATAGAATGCAGAAATCATTAAGCAATAATTATTGCCACATGCAAGTAAAATTTTACTGATAAGAAATCATACAAGGATGCGACAGCATATTAACAGAGAGCTGCCAAAAATTCAAATCAGATCCAGAAGACCTGGAATTAGAGGGATCTTGTCAGATGGATCTTGATGATGTGTTTGTTAGTCTGGGTAGATTAGAGAGTCAAATTCATGGACATTGATAAGAGTTTTAAAAAGAACTTTATATAAAAGAGGAATTGTACATTGTGAAAACACGCTAGCCCAGTTCAGATCAAGTTTGTAAGTCCAATATTAGCCCATATGTTCAACTCTAGTCTAGAAATTCCTCTTCATACTCACACAGCACATGCAATGAAGAAAACCTCGTGGGCCCAGTGACAGTGGAAGCATCTCAGTGCTGGCGTGGGTCTCCATGTGGCTTCTCGAATTCTTGAGCTTTGAGTCCATCAGAGTAGCTATGTGTAGCTTGTCAACAGGAATGTTTCGCAGGGAGACAAGCAGAGTGAGAGTGTATCTGGCCCCCAGTGAGCTATTTATCTCCTTCTCATCTCCAATGAGGTCGTCAAGCTGCGACCTGATTGACAGGCTACCCTACACCCCTTTACTCTTAATAGTTTCAAATTGACATCAGATTATGTAACTATCACAGATAAAAGCAAAGAATGTCAGAAAGTTGTTTACTTGTGTTTTATCGACTATGCAGGACATTTGGCTGTATAAATCATAGGAACCCTGGGTAACACTGTGAAGAGCAGGAATTCCAGACAATTATGCTCCACAATACCTGTGAAAACTGTATACAGATCAAGAGGCAGTAGTTCAAATAAAACAACGGGATATTATATGGAATAAAATCAGGAAAGGTGTACCTTGGAGTTGCATCTCTTCATTATATTTATTCAGTCAGTATATTAAGCACATAATCCAAGAAACTGTACTATATCCAGGGGAACATGGTATAAGAATTAGAAGAACACTCCACAACAACCTGTGATTTGAAGATGAAAAAGCTTTGCTTGCTGGAAGCAAAGGACTTGAGGCACTGACTGATGAAGATCAAAGACTGCAGCCCTCACTCATTTGGATTACAACTCAAAATACAGAATCACAAAATTCTTACAATTGGACTAAGAGTCAATATCATGATAAGTGGAGAAAAGATTTAATTTGTCAAAGTTTTCAATTTGCTTGGATCCCTAGTCAACACTGATGGAAGGAGCTATGGAGAAATCAAATGATTGCACTGGGCAAGAGGTCCCTGGTGGAAGTCCTCTGTGAAGGGCTAAAGAGCAAATACTTCACTTTGACGACTATTGTGCTCCTGAGTCATTGTTCATTGCCACATATGTATGTGAAAGCTGGATAAGGAATAAGGAAGACCCAAAAGTAAGTGATGCATTTTCATTGCAGTGTTGGCATAATATATTGAAATACTGTGCAGGAAGAGCAAACTAATTTGTCTTGGAGGAAATCCAGTTAGGGTCCTTGTTAGGAATGAATATGGTGAAACTTTATTTTGCATACTTTGGCCACATTATCAGGAGATCCTGTGTCTGGACATCATGCAGAAGGTCAAAGAGGAATGCTCCTTGTGTTAGTCCGGGTAGACTAGAGAAACAAATTCATAGACACGCATATGGATATAGGGAAAGGTTTATATACAAGAGGAATGGAACATTGAGAAAGCATCCCAACCCAATATGTCCAATACCCGTATATAAAATCTCCTTTCGACTCATGAAGCACGTGCAATGACACCAGGACAATCACAGGGCAGTGGGTGCAGAGCCTTGTGTATCCAGCAGCAGTAGAAGCATCCTGGCACTTGCAGGGGTCTCCCCATGGCTCCTCGATTCCAGGACTCAGGGTCCATCGGCAGTATCCATTGGCAGTAGAAGCATCTCAGCGCTGGCAGGGGTCTCTCTGTGACTTTTCTGGTCTTATTCCATCAGGGTAAACCCAGGTTGTTTCCCCTCTGGCTCCTCCAGTTCCTTAAACTCAAGGTCTATGCTGTCATCTTATCTTGTCAGCAGAGTGTCTTTAAGGAACTGAGACTATTGTCTCTCACCTCCATGAGGGAAATGCCAGGAGATTTCTCAGAATTCACAGAGAAAGCTATGCATACACAGAGGCCTCATTGGCTATCTCCAGATTGACAGGCTACAGTCCACCCCTACCCTCCCGGTGCTGAAATTGACACAGTTCTATGACTGCCACATTCCTTGAAAAATGAAATAATGGGCTCAAGCATAGTAATACTTGTGAGGCTGAAGCAGCACTGGGCTGTTTTGTTCTATGGAGAGAGTGTTATGAACAAAGGACATCTTTGCGGCATCTAATCAGAACAGCAATAATGCAATGTTCAGGAAATGAACAGGTCCCTATGGCCTTACAACCAGGGTTTGACAAAGGGTAAATGGTGACCATGACAGTGAGTTCATCTCCTCACTTCCACTTGAGGGATATTCTTTCTTTTTTTGTGGGGGGGGGGCATCACTGCCCTCTGGTGGTCGTGGGAGCTACCCAGCCTTGCTCCCGGAGAGCTACTGCTGGATTTGAACCACCAAGCCAATGGGCTGCAGTCCCGCACTCAACCACTATGCGACTGGGGCTCAGCTGAGGGATATTATTTCTAAGAGGAAAGTGTATAGAGGCAAGCTTTTGCTCAAGGGCCACAAAGCAATGAGAGGAAAGAAGGGCAATTGCTATTTACTGAGCACTGCCTTTATGCCAGGTCTGCTACAGGCTGTACTAATGCTGTAACACAGTGTAACAAAGCCACATGTGGGATGGCTTATAAGGACAGACAAGATCCCTGGTCATGCAGTGGTTAAAGCCTTTGCAAAGAAAGATGTGACAGGAGCCTTCTGTGAAGATTATAGTCTTGGAAGCCCTATGGGGTAATTTACTCTGTCCTGTACGGTCACTATGAGTTGAAATAGACTTGATGGCAGTGAGTTGTTGTTGTTTTTCAAGAAAAATAAGATCATGAATTTATTTATCACTGCCCTAGGAGTAGATGCTTAAAATCAGGATGTTGGCAGGACCGTTTTCTCTCAGAAGACCACAGGAGGTCATATCTTGTTGACTTTTCTCTTTCTGGTAACTCCAGGCAGTCTTGAGTTTGTAGCTGTAACACAATTTCATCTCAGCCCCTGTCTTCACATGATCCTTTTTGTCTTGGTCTCTTTTGACCTCTCTCCTCTCACTTATGTGAAGACTCCATACAATTGAATAGTACCCACCATACAGTTTCATGTTAACTTTATTGATAACATTTTCAAAGACTCTATTTCTGAACAAGGTCATATTCACAACTGCAGAGATAAAGACTTTAGCACATCTTTTGGGACGGGCACAGTTCAATGCATAATATAGACATTGAGAGCCCTGTCACTCAATTATCTGGATTTTAAGAAGTGATTCAAAGAATAGTTCCATAACCAGCTGGGCTGATATACTGCAGAGATGCTGAGGCTAGAACTGTTTAATAATATATAAACATGGCCCTGACCATTTCCCCTATTCACAGATTTCAAGTATGCCTTTTTTAAATTAAAAACAAAACAAACAAACAAACAAAAAAAACAAGGGCTGAGGCCTGGTGGCGTAAGTGGGTGAGTGCGGAACTGCATCCGGCGGGTTTGGCAGTTCAAATCCAGCGGTGGCTCTCAGGATCGGCACTGGGTAGCGCCCACGACCCCCAGAGGCAGTGATGCCGACAAAACAAAACAAAACAAAACAAAACACAAAAATGCTTTTGACTATGGTGCAGAACACATGAAGGACACATTGGTTTTCAAGGGGGATTTTATTTGTGTGTTGATGAGAGAGTCCATTTTTTGTTTGTTTATCTAGTGAGTTGCCTTTCCTTGGGTGCAATTGAAAGCAAACAGACACAAACACCTTTCCCTTCTCGTGACTTCTCATCTTTTCCTTCAACAGAAAGATATGCCGGCTTATGGTTTCCCTGCACAGACTAAGTGAGAATGGAATGCTGAGGCATCATGATCTGCAGCCTGGCGTCCAGTGGAGGTAACGGGGATAAGGAAAGTATACTCAAGGTGCGCTACAGTCACAGTGACGCCGAAATGGTAATAATTAAATTACCATCTGTTCTGTATTAGACCTTACATTGTAGGACTTGGGCTTGCAGAAAACTGCGGTTCAGAGTGGGAACCCTAACTCCATCCTGAGCCCCCACATGACTGCAGTCTCCATGGAGTTTTGTGTGGCCCTTGACCGGCAAAGCAAAAAGTTTTGTCCTCCCAAGGACAATGTTTGAAAGTGGATTGCTGCAACTCCCCCAGCCAGCCCCGAGAGAGGCAGCCTCCACTCAGAGACTTGCCTGGGTATACACTGGCTGGAAATTGGGTGCAAAGCTCACATGGGCATGAGCCATACTCTGACCAACGTGGAGGAAAAGGCCCAGCTTTCCCAGTCATGGTCCCTTTCCCACTTCCATAGTCCTGCCTGCAACAATGGCGACTCCGAGTGCCCACTGATGACGTTTCTGTGATGAATCTCTTTTGCTTTCTGGCTTCTGTAATTAGCCTGTGGCCATGGACCCTTTGGACATCACCATGGCCGCATGCTGATGCCCTCCTTCATGCAGACGGTGGTGTTGCATTCTGCAGTGCAGAGGGTCACGAGGGGTCAGAACAGACTCAAGGGCACCACTAGCAGCAGCAGCATGCTAGAAGGGTGGATGCCAGGTGTGCAAGTTGAAAAGGGGAGCCTTCACCAGACCTGGTGGGATTTGATCACGTGCAAGGTAGTCGAGAGGAATTACTGAGAGCCGATGAAGGTCGAACACGATAGGGGGATCAGGAAAGAGTAAAAAGAATTAGAGGAAAGAACTAGGAGGCAAAAGACATTGAGAGAGGTATAAATATTGGCACGTGCGTATGTAAATCTATTAACATATAATGAAAAGGATAGTGGTCTAGGGACATTATATTTAAATGTTAAGTAGGAAGACAGGAGTGCACCTTTGGGCCCTGACGTTTTTACTTCATGGCACAGGTGTATAGGGAGTGTGGGAGGTTTTGTGCTCCAGGAAACCAAGAAGTTTTGCTGAGGTTTTGGTTGAAAGGCTCTGCGTGTGGAGACACAAACTAGTCGAGCCTGGTTGGAGCGACTCAGTTCTTCTGAGTGTGGTTGCCGATAAACAAAGGACAACGATATGCACTAGAATAGGGAAACATTCAACAACAATGAAACCACACTCTCATAGTGACACCCCCCTCCCCCCATAGAAGCCCTTGCAGCTTTCAAGACTGAAACTCTTTAAAAGAGTAGAAAGCCCATTTGTCTCCCAGGGCAACATCAGCTCCCAAATGAGAAGCAGTGGTGACTTAGTGGGTGATGGTTGGGTTTCCAGTCACAAGGTCAAACCGTTAAAAAATCCACCAGCCCCTCTAAGAAATATGAATCTCTCTATTCCTATATGTATGTATCACCTCAGACATCTAAAGAGACACTTCTACTGTCTTACAGTGCTGCTATGAGTTAGAATGAACGCATGGCATTGCTCTTGGTTTGGTTTCAGTCCTAGTAGTGGCAATTTTAAGAAGTCCACTGGTGGGTATATGAGACTGAAAGTATATGATGGTTTCCAGGGTTTCTAAGACCCTGAGGTTGTATAGCTTATGCCATATCCAATCAGGAATAGAATTTTTGAAAGCATATATATTTTAAATCATTTTAATAGGGGCTCATACAACTGTATCATAATCCATACATACATTCATTGTGTCAAGCACATTTGTACATGTGTTACCATCATCATTCTCAAACCATTTTCTTTCTACTTGAGCCCTTGGTGTCAGCTCCTCATTTCCCCCCTCCTTTCCCTCCCTCCTTCACTCTTTATAATTTATAAATTATTATTAGTTTGTCATGTCTTACACTGTCTGATGCCTCCCTTTACCTACTTTACAGTTTTTTGTCCCCCAGGGAGAGGGTTATATGTAGATCCTATGATTGGCTACCCCTTTGTACCCCACCTTCCCTCTGCCCTCCTGGTGTCACCACTCTCACCACTGGTCCTAAGGCGTTCATCAATTCTGGAGTCCCCATGTTTCACGCTCTTATCTGTACCAGTGTACATCCTCTGATCCAGCTGGATTTGTACGGTAGAATTGGAATCTTGTTAGTGGGGGAGGAAAGCATTTAAGAGCTAGAGGAAAGTTGTTTGTTTTATCATTGCTACACTGCACCCTGACTGGCTCATCTCCTCCCCGAGACCCTTCTGTAGGGGGATGTCCAGTTGCTGAAGGCATATTTTATAAGGAGCACTATTGACGCTGACCCCAGTTTCGTCACCATAATGATTGGTTAGGATGGACTAACTCCAGGTTTCTATATGTTCAGTCATATCTGAAGAGTATTTTTTTCTTAAGACTTTCAAAGAGAAGAACAATTGACCCATGGAATAAGCTCCATAGGTTTATAAAACAATAGACGTTATATTTGGTGGTGTGCTGTTAGCTCTACAATTCTCCCCACTATGTCCAGCAGAATGGACATAGTGCCAATCCTGCACGAGCCCCATGATCAGATGCCACTTAAATCATTTGGATCCAGAGGGTTGTCACTGGCTGATCCCGGCAAGTAGGTTGCCATGCCTTGGTCCCTCGTCTTAGTCTGGAAGATCTGCTGAAATCTGTTGGTCACCAAGATAACTGGCAGATGGGGTATGGCTCCATCTGAGATGCCTCAGTCAGGAGTCAAGCCTAGTTCTCTTGCATGAAAATAAGAATTTTACCACTGAGCCATCGCAGAGCCCAACTTTAGGCTGAGAACCTAGAAGAAACTACATTTAATATTCAAGGTGGCTCAGGTATTAGATTTGCTTTGTTTGCATTAAACAATTGGTGAAGCTCATCTAGGGTGAATAAGCCATAGTGTCCCAGTCTTGTGCAGGAAAGACTTAGTGTATCTCAGATGTCTTCCCCCATCCATGTGCCAGGGTGAGTATCAGAGGGAGATGTCACTCAGAATTTGAAACGAGGTGTGGGAATCCTGGTCTTCACCATATCTCTTTCTGCGGCCCCAGTTTTTTGAAGTTCCCCTGATCTTTTTCATATCATACCATTCGGCAGTGAAAAAAAAAATCTCATTCTTCTCATTTCTTGTGTGCTCATTGTGACAGAATCACTATATGCTGTTCATCAGACTGGCTGCTTAAATACCACATCTTCATCAATTTCATTTCTACAGAAGCAACTTTTCCTCTAATACTTACTCTTTGAAAACTGTGGCTGGGGTTTTTGCCCAGGACACAATGTTCTCACTCTCATCAATCTACTCTATCTTTGGGGGCAAGTTGAAAAGAAGAAATTTCAGCAGTGAAAATCGTCTAAATAAAAATGATCTCATTCTGCACAGAATGTAAGTCCTGTATTAGAGCTTAAATGCTGAACATCCTGTTGGCTAAGGATAGCAAGGGAAACCTGAATCCATTTGCAGAGTCCCCATATATATTAAGGTGCCATTGAATTTCTTCTGAATGTGAACTCTGAATGAGAACAACCTTGCCCTCAGGCAACATGCATTGGAAGATGGATGACCTCCAGTCCTCACCAGTCTGTCCAAGGAGGGGGAGTCTCTTAGGCAGTGGACTGGATGTGTCTTTGATGGACAGTACTGGGGGGTCGCTTACATAGTCATGAGTCATATCCTATCAGCCATACCGTGATTGACATTGATTGGAAAGCCATGGACCAATTTTGTAAGCCCTTCTATTAATGACGTATATGTCCCATTCATGGCGCTGTGATTGCATTGTTAGCTCTTCATGCAACTGTGAGGTATTGATCTGCCACCATTGATAAATTGGTGACAGGTTCCTTTGCTCCATGCCTTATTTAACTAATGTACTGAATGGATCCTCAGATGCCATGGTGACCTTATGCTAATGATCTTCTCTATCTGGATGGTATGCTACTGTCTTTGTCTCTTTTAAGATTTAAATGCATGTTCTCCTTAAATTGAGATCAGGGTCTCCTTTGCACCCTAAAAACAGCCCTAAGGTCCTTCTCACCATTCATTGGCAAGTAACTTTTGGGTTAAGGTTGCCTGAGATGTCACTCTGGAACAACTTTCAACCTCCTCTGCATATCCCATGGCCGGCACTTATGTTTTGGAAAGGCCACTAATTCTCTTTGCATGGTCCGGTAACTAGAGTAACTAGTCCCCCAGAGACCATCGTCTGATCAGATTTTATCACCAAGCAACCGACTTCTCTATTACACCAACAACTGCTTATTGAGAAACTCCTAATTGCCAGAGACTCCGTCCGTGTGGTAGGTCAGGATCTCTGGGGCCATGGGAAGCAGACTCTAAGGCAGAGTTCAGAAAAATGATTAGAGTGCTCTTTGGTTCAAGACTTCTAATAGGGAAGGGAAGGGGAGCAAAACTGGACAGTGGGAACAACAGGGACACATTGCCGTCAAATCAAAGGCTCAGCTGGTCCACTGGGGAGATTGGAAGCCAATTTGGAGCAAGGGAGGCCAGGGCTACAAATCCTCTCATTAGCAAGTTACTAGACACAGCTGCCACTGGAAGAGTGCAACATTGGCAGAGAAAGATCTCTGCAGTTGAAAGAGGATCGGAATGGTTCAGCAAGCCATCCACATTCTACCTCTAGAAGGACACTGCTGTCTAGACCCATTTGTGGAAATTAAATAAGTATGCAATTGATAACTCTATATGGTTAAATGAAGCAGAATGAGATAGGGGGTAGAGGTATGATATTTGCTTTGGGACAGTTTTTAAATTAGGTCTCCGTAAATCCTAGATTGAGGTTTTGGGTCATTATCTGTTCAAGGTACCACAGATCTGGGGTCATTCCAATTCGTGACAATCCCACATGTGTTTAAGCAGAACTGTGAGACATTGATTTTAGATTGACCTGATTAAAAAAAAGTAGGTCACCAGGCCTTTCTTCTGAGGCACCTTTGGGGGAGCTTGAATCATTGACCTTTTGGTCAGCAGCTGAGTGTATTAACTTTCAGAACCATTCACATACACCGTGGTTAAAAAAACAAACCACTAATTCTATTTGCATGTCCAGTAACTAGAGTAACTAGTGCCCCAGAGACCATTGTCTGATCAGATTTTATCACCAAGCAATCTCCTTCTCTATTACACCAACAACTGCTTTTTGAGCAACTCCTAATTGCCAGAACCACTGTCATTATTTCTGACACATAGTGACTTTATAGGACATAGTTCTTCCTTCCTTCCTTTAGTTAATCATTTTATTGGGGGTTCTTACAAATCTTAAGAAAATCTATCATTCAATTGTATTAAATACACTGTACATATGTTGCCATCAAAATTCCAAAGATTTTCTACTTGAGTCCTTGGTATCAGCTCCTCCCTCTCCCACTTTTCCACCCTTGTGAATCCTTGATCAAGTAGATATTGTTGTTGCTATTTTGTGTCTAACACTGTCCCATTGTCTCCCTTCACCCACATTCTGCTATATATCCAACCTGAGCTATGTATCGAACCTTGTGATGGATTCCCCTCTCCTCCGCCACCCCCTTACCATCATGATATCACTACTCCAATCACTATTCCTGAGGTTTTTATCTGTTCTGAATTCCATGTGTCCAGATCTCATCTGTATTAATGTGCATATTCCAGTCTAGCTGGATTTGTAAGGTAGTCGGTTGGGGAAGGGGCCATTCAGGAACTAGAGGAATGATGTATGGGTTAATGCACTCTGGTTGAATCACCCCTTCCTTCTAATCCTTCTGTGGGGGAATGTCACATTGTCTACAGATGGGCTTTGGGTTTCTACTCCAACCCTCTTCATTCACAAAGATAATTGTATGGTTGGAATCTTTTGATACCCATTCCCGTCAACACAGATCCCCTCA
The DNA here is from genome assembly GCA_004026705.1 of Nesogale talazaci. NCBI lineage: Eukaryota > Metazoa > Chordata > Mammalia > Afrosoricida > Tenrecidae > Nesogale > Nesogale talazaci. The sequence goes on from PVJH01007779.1 coordinate 64,432, forward strand.
ACACATCATGAGCACACATTCTGGTGTGCTTCTCAGATAGGGTTTGCTGAGACTAACTTTTTATGGGCGTAGTGACTGGTGGTTTTGAACTGCTGACCTTGGCGTTAACAACCTAACATTTAATGCACTGCTCCACCAGGCCTGCCTGGAAGTCTGACTTAAATCTTTGGAGTAGGAAATGGGATTCTTTTCTGCAGATCACTCAACTGGGATTATGAGCATTAAGTTAACCCGAGGCTGAAACGTGACATCTTGTCAAGTGTAGCTCAGAGTCTGTTTGCTTGTTTTCTCTTCTTCTCAAGGAGTTCCAGGAAACGAAGTGGAGTTCAGGGCTATCGTTATCTCAGCCTCGGTGCTCGTGGCCCTCGGGACAGGTCAGGCTATCAAGAGGACACACTGCAGCTGTTCTGGGGCTGGGGCTTTGCTCTGGGCAAGCAGCAGCAGCAGCAGCTGACTTCCCTGCAGTGCCTTATATCTTTTGATTCCATTACATAGTCTTGAGGAGTAGGATTCTCTGGAATGAGAGGAATTGCCTTGTCCTGCCAAGCAAGCAATGGGGACATTTCCGGATCAGATGAAATGCAGAGGAAAATCTTGCAAACCAACAGGTGTCCTGTCGTGGCATTTGAAGAATGTCCCAATACTGGCCTGACCTTTATTCTCTTGCCTTTTATCAGATTGACCTAAACTTCTTCCATGGCATTCATTCTTTTGCAATAAGGCACTGGATTCAGGAGGCCCCTCTCTGTAACCAGGGTGAGCGCGTGGCATCTGAGCTCTGGGCCAGACACTCAGCCTCTCACTGTCTCAGATCCACCTGTGGTCCCTTAGCAAGACCTCACTCTGATGGGCAGCAGAATAGAGGGGGTTGTCCTTTCCCCATTCCTGAAGGCCCTTTTAGGGGAGGTTGGAAGAAAAGGGAGCCTTAACCACCCATAAATACTTAACTGCACATGCTCCCGTTCAAGCCCCGTCCCCTCAAGCCAGGTGGGCGGTACAGTTGGGTGGGTCAAACTAGGCCCAGATGGGTTTAGTTCAGCCAATGGGGTCAACCGATACCTTCTACCACGCCTCCCTAGACAGAGATTTAAATGCCTTGGTGGCTGGATCTCCGAGCCTATTCCCCCAGTCCTTTGGTTCCTCCGCTTTTTGCCCTTAACTCTGTTCCTGTGCCCTCTCAGCCAGCTCTCTGGCTTCAGGTCACCACGTGTGGGTGAGCCGTCCCAAGAAGTTTGTCCGTGGTCGGCGGTGAGCCCCCAGCGCGGTTTACACGTGGTTTGGCACTCTTCCCCCGAAATAGCATGCACTCTTTTGAGACTGTAAAACCTGAAACTTCTCCAGGTCTTCATAAAACCCACTTGGATCACAAATGAGGCTTCGGGGTGGGAAGCCAAGAATCGAGGTATTTCCTCCCGAGAAAGCGAACAGCTCCACTGGGTGGAGCAGAGTGGGTGTTGGATCCATGAGGAGGGAGCTTGGTGGCTCAGGCGTCACTGGGAAGACAGAAGGTTGCTTGTGTGGGGGGGGTGCGGGGGAGGGTGACTGGAGTGATGTTTGATCTTCCAGGATCCTAGAGCAGGGGATCAGGAAAAAGAGGGAAGGGAGGGGAAGTATAGAAAGGGAGAGAAGATGGCTGCTGTCAGATTTCACTTATGGCATGTTTATGTCCGGGAGTTTCAAGGTCTCTGAGAGGCGAAACAAATGCCAGTCTCACTCTATGACCGGTCTGGGACATTATGAGGGCAACCTTCTCTTTATAGCAGTGGTTCTCAACTTTCCTAATGCCGTGACCCTTTCAGACCGTTCCTCATGTTGTGGTGACCCCCAGCCATAAAATTGTTTTCGTTGCTACTTTATCACTGTCATTTTGCTACTGTTAAGAATCGTCATGTAAATATCTGATAGGCAGGATGTTTTTGTTGTTACAAGTTGAACATAACGCCAAGTGATTCATCACAAAAACAATGTCTTTCTATATTGTGAAATATTTACTTCTAATGACAAATAAATGTTGTCTTGAAGCCTGGTGTAGCATGGGTAACAGTCTTCAGGCCATATACTCGCCTGTGGGTGTATCTGCATGAGGGCCAACCTGCCTGGAGACAGATAGAGGAACCATGTCTCACTTCTTATGACTGTCGGACATATGTGTTTTTGATGATCTTAGGAGACCCTGGTGAAAGAGCTGTTTGACTGCCAAAGGGGTCAGGTCTTAAACCAGCCTTCAGAAAGAGAATGGCTGCTCCACAAGAGGCCCCCCCTTTACGTAACAGTGTGATCCTGCAATCTGTAAATAAGGAGAATCATTGGTCACTTGGTCCCTCCCTGTAGTGGATCTCGTGCAATGTCTGCCATTTCAACGTCTGCCATGGAGGTGCGGTGCGGGGCGGGGCGGTGCGGTGCGGTGCGGGGGCACTTGGCGCAAGCTGAAAGGCCTGCAGTGTGACCAGGGCTTCGGACCAGGGCGTTCCAGTTCCATTCCCTCTTGACCATCTGCTTTGTGATCCCTGCTATGCTGGATCAGAATCTGCATTTTACCAAGACCCACCCATTCCTGCTCCAATCTTATACGTCTCTAGAGAATTGTGTTAAAATGCGAGACGCTAATTCAGTATATCTGGAGCAGCAACACACATTCTTAGCCTGTGGTTAAACCCGAGTGAATCCGTTTGAAGATCTGGTTGGAACCTTCCAGCCACTCTGCCAGAGAAAGATGTACCTGTCTGCCTCCAGAAAGATTTACAGCCTTGGAAACCCTAGGGGCCAGTTCTACTCTCTCCTGTAGAGTCTCTGAGTCACAATTGGTATGATGGTAATGAGTTTGGTCTGTGGTGAATAGCATTCTGCCCAGGGAAGTTAATTACTGTAAGCTTTTATTTACTGGCCGTGGGAACCAGGCCATCATACTGCCTTCACCCTGCCCACAGCACGCAGAAAGCCCACACCAGTGAGTGCATCCCGAGTGTACGTGGTCTCTGAGCAGCACCTGGCTGGAGGCCGGGCAGGGACGTGGAGCTGTGAATTTACTTAGGTGATGGTACAAGGCACGGTGAGCTTCATTCGGCCCACATCTCTTCACTTCTTTCCCCCCAGCCTTCTTGGTTGGCAGCAATTCTTTTTCCCTCCTTCTCTCTAGTAGACAGGATTCTCACCTTTCCTCCAACCAGTGTAAAATCTGTTTCTTCACAGTATCACCTTCTAAGATATGGAGATTGAAATGCTCCCCGATTGGAAGAAGGGTAAAGGGAGACCAAGAGAGACCAGAGTACTTGCCCTGCCCCGCCTTGCCCTGCCGTTGGAACGCCAGTGGTCCCGCTCCCTAGCCCATGCTTCTTCTGTTTCATCTCGTGTCTATTTTCCCTCGTTCCCTTAGCTCATAGTCACCGTCATGGGTTGCAGCGGTACCCCTTGGGACGGGGTGTAGGAGTGCAGTTCTGTCCTTCATGAAATGCTAAAAGGAGATAAAGGGCTCCTTTTAACATTTCTTCTTTTATAGTCTCAAGTGCATACTCTCAGACCCTCTATAGACTCTTAGAGTCTATAGACTCTTAGACTCTTCAAACATTCCCTACCATCGTTCTCTCCAGCCAGGCTTGTCATGCTCGCTCTTCTTCATCTAGCCAATGCAACTCCTAGCCGGGTCCAACCGCCAAGTCAGTCAATCAGTCAGCCACTCACTCACTTGCACAGCCCTTCCTGGGAAATTCCCTTTGCAGCCCAGGTTGCCCTTCACATCTCAGCTGTGCTCAGGTACCAGAGTTAGGTGTTTGACAGCAGGCAGTATATGGCCACACAGCCAGCGTGTCACCTTACAAAGAAAACCGCCAGCTCCTTGAGTGTAGACCAGAAGTCACCAAATCAGGAAGCCGTTGCGATAGCTACTAGAGCCACTCTTGGGATGATCTGCTTCATCCCACTCTCCCCATGTAGCTGCTTGGTGAGACCGAAAATCACTTCCTGAGCCTGGCTTCAAAGGAGTGTGGGAATTGTAGATTGCTCCTTCCTTACTCTTCACGTGCTCCAAAGCAACAGTTCTCGACCCGTGAGTGGAATGGGTTTCTGAGTCCATGGCTGCAAATCTTCCTGGGAGCAGAAAGTCTCGCTGTTCTGCTGAGTGCTAGGCTGGAACTGCCGCCTAACTATGGTTCATAACCCACTCACTCACCAGAGCTCACCACTGTCCCACATGAGCCAGAGTCTACTATGTCTCCCGAATCTGTCTCCTTCAGAGTCTTTATTGTAGGAGGGGCTCAGTGGATTTTTGAGTACAAAACGGGATGAATGAATTAAGCAGGGGTCCTCAAACTATGACTCATGGGCCACATGCGGCCCGCAGAAGACATTTATCCAGTCCACCAGGTGTGTTTGCCACCATTGCCTATTCTGCTTAGCAGCTGACTCATCCTGGGCCCGCAGTGAATTTGTTCATTGTTTTTATTTTTTAACTATAATCCGGACTTCCAATGGTCTGGGGGACAGGGAACTGTCTCCCTGTTTTAAAAGTTTGAGGACCTCTGAATTAAAGAATAAGGTGCTTACATATGTATAAAGGCCAATGTGTAGCTTGTAGGAAAAACAAACAAGTTTTTTCTCTCCCCTGGACAAGCCCGCTAATTTGGACTAACCCATTGCTATCACCCAATTCCTGGGGACCCTTTGTGCAATAGAACTATGCCTAAAAAAGAAACAAAAACCAACCCAAGATCACCAAGACTTTCTCCTGAGGCACTTCTGCATAGACTTGAACATCTCATCTTTTGGTTACCAGTCAAGGGTGTTTAACCTGTCCCCCTCCTCTCCTCCCCCCCCACCCCCCCGGGTCTCTCATTCTAACTAGCTCACACTTGAACACCAGCTTTTGGAACAGAAGGCCCAAGACTGGAGTGAGGATGGCTCCTCAGGGTACTCTCACATCGCTCTGCCAAAGCAGGCCTTGGGCTCCCGGACAAGCTTCTCTGGGCTCAATAGACGGTGCTACTCTGCTGATTTGGCCATTCCTGTGGCTCAAACGGAGTCATCTGGGGGAAAGGAGCAAACAGGGCAGTGTGGTCTGTAAGGCTCCCATCTGCAAGGCTGCCCTGTCAGCTAGCTTCCTGTGGGACTGGGTTCCGAGCTGGAGTCTGTGATTTTCCTGACAGGCGTTGAGGCCAAGGCATCAGGAGGCAGAAGGCATGGCCCACAAGATCCTCTCATTTCCTTGGGGCAGCCTTGCCCCTGGGCAGAAAGAGAGGAACAGTACAAACATAGATGTCCTCTCTCCCAAGGGACGAGAGAGAAACAGAGAACATAGATGGGCAGGAGGGGTCCTGGGTATAAGCTGAAGCCGGATGAAGGGACTGATCCCTTCCATCTTTTTCAAAGCCAGAAATGTCACCTCCACTACCTGCACCCCTCACTGCTGCATCCCACTTCTCCTCCAGCTGAAAGGCGCAGAGCTGAGAGATGGTTCCTCCCCTGGGCCTGGCTGGTACCCAGAAAGCCTGAGACCTCTTTTACTATGACCTTCCTTGCCCTTCATTTTTATGTAAAAGAGGAATAGGTGGATGTAGAAGGAAGCCTTGGGGGTTGGGGTCCATCTCCATCCTAGGGTCCATCAGGGAGCAGTAGCTTTATCGGCTCAGCTGGGGACAGCCAGCAGGCTGGAGGACCTGGCATCTTGCAGCCACCAGGTTGGGAGGGAGTGGGGAGGATGCTACTTCGCCTTCGGGCAGCACCAAGTAAGCCCATCTCCACCAAGGTTACCCCGGAAGTCCCAAGTAAGAACCCAGCCTCTCCCTCAGCCCAAGGAATGATGCTCTGGAGTCAAGGGTACCAAAGGATAAATGTGCTGTATTAGCATGCAGACAGATGACAAGCGCACTGCAGCAGGAAGCACATGGCAGATACACACAACAGTCTCTATAGAGTCTGAACAGAGGTATAAAATAAGTTACACTTGAGTCTATTTCCCATCACAGCAGGAGCACAGCATACAAAGTGCCTGATTCAGTGACCACAGAACAAGCCCGGGAAAGAGACCACGAGGGGACCTGTGAGGTGTGGTGAGGATCTGTCAGAAACTGCAGAGACCTTGGGGGGTCCAGACCTCGGACCCCTTCATCCTGGGCCAAGGTAGCCTTCTGAGACTCCCCCCTGGTAGGAGAGCTGGTGGTGGATTTGCACAGGATGACTCAGATTGCTGGGCAGGGAGGTTGGGCAGATAGGTGCCAACAGCATCCAGCAGGCCAGCCCACGCGCCGGCTGGCTCTGCTGGACTTCAATGACTTTAGGCACACAGGGGCCCACTGCCAGAAGGCACAGCTTGCTTCTGCGATGTGACAGATGGCTGGGCTGCTGGCCCCCAAACTGTTGGCTGCCCCCCCCCCCCCAACTCTGGTCAACCTGATCTGAGGGGCTGGGAAGGGGTCTGCAGGCTTGACTCCTTCCCTGTGACATCCCTGCCTGCACCTCCTCACAGCAGCGTGCGGCATGGAAATCTGGATCCACGTCCTCTACCCTATCACGTGTGACCTGTGTCACTGCAGGCGGGGCACCCACACTCAAGCTCCTCCTCTGCGGAGTGAGGATCCTCAAGGGGATAAAATGTCCATAAAATGCCTCCCCAAGTGCCTGGCCCAGAGGAGCGCTGGATCCAGGGGAGGCACAAACGAGTGGGCGGCTGTGACAGCCCCGGGGGGCGGCGAGCGTGGATCTCCTCAAACGCATGGACTCCTGCCATCACCTGGATGAGCTCCGCGTCAAGACGGCGGACCAGCTTCCTTGCTACCAGTTTCTCCTTCCTTCCACTCCTCGTTTGGCTGATATGCTTTGAAATAAAGAGCGGCGTTTTCCGAGGAAGACACAAGCTTAGGAAAGTGCATCCACAGGCGAATGCCTCCTCCCCTTCTGGGCCCTGTTCCAGAACCGACTGCCTCGTCTTTCCCCCCCCTGCCCCAGCAGCCCCCTGCCCCCGCGGCCCTCTGCCCCTGGGCCCCCGTTTCCTAACCCCTGAGCAGATTTCATATGAGGAAGCCCAAGAGGGAGTAAGTGCACCATAAAAAAGAGTGAATTGCCTATTAAATAAATAGCCTTTTCCATCTGCTCAGAGTCCAGATCGGGAACCCCTGGGGGACCTGGGGGTGCGCGGGCCATCTGTGAGTGAGTCAACCGCCCCTGTGGGCTCTGGGTCGTGGAAGGAAGGAGGGAAAGCAGGCACAGGGTTAAATTGCGGGGCCCCGAGGGGGTGGGGAGTGGGGGTGGTTGCTTCTGGACTTGCGCCAATCCTGAGAACGCAGAGATGCGTGCGTGGACACCCGAGGGCTGGCATCGTCTCACCCCTACAGTGCGACGCTCGCCACCTGTGCGTGTACGCGTGCGTGCGCATCTCACCGCCCCTCCCGTTCCCTGCCCGCCCCGCGCCGTCACTCCACGACTTTCCTCTTGGAAGGGGGCAGGAGGTGAGCAGGCAGCTCATGGGGCAGCTCGTGCCCCTCCAGCTTGACCTTGATGAGGTGGTTGGCGAGCGCGAACTCCTCATCGTCCAGCATGCCGTCCTTGTCGATGTCGGCCAGCTTCCAGATCTTGCCCAGGACGCTGTTGGGCAGCTTGGAGCGCACCATCTCCTTCTTGGCGTTGGCGCCCGTGATCTTGCCGTCCACCGGCGACAGGGTGTAGAAGATCTCGTCGTACATGGGCTTGTCCCTGGCCACCACCCATTCGGCATCGTCGATGCCCTCGCCAGCGCCCTCCCCATAGCCATGCCCGAAGGGGCCGTGCAGCGTGCCCTCGAACGCGCCTCCCTTGACCATCTGGACCGGCCGCTGGCTCTCCTCCTGGCGCACCAGCACCATGAGCTGCGCAATGTCGTGCGCCAGCATGTCGTCCACCACCTCCAGCAGCTTGCTTTTCAGGGGCTGGAACTTGCTGAAGTCTTGGGCCTGCAGCTGGTCCTGGGGACAAAGCGAGGGAAGACTTGGTGAGGATGACCCACCTTGGAGGGGCAAGCGAGGGTGCCTTCCAGTCAGACCAGATGTTCACATACCAATGAAAGGGGTTAGAGACTGAGTTGGTCTGCATCAGAGAGAGAGAGAGAGAGAGAGAGAGAGAGAGGGAGGGAGGGAGGGAGAGAGAGAGAGAGAGAGAGAGAGAGAGAGAGAGAGAGAGAGAGAGAGAGAGAAGGATGGGAAAGGAAGGAGGCTCTCTGGGCTGGTGACATGTTTCAGGAAGACAGAAGTGGGCCAGGGAAGCAAGAACAACTTCAACAGTGATGGGTTTGATCTGTTGAATATGTTTCTGGAGCGAATGCCTCTCTTTCCATGAGTTTTGGCGATTGGGCAGTGTTTCTCCAATGGCCTGCCGCTTGGAGACTGAGTTTTTAGACTCTGCTCTAATACGAATTATCCTTATAAAACAGCTAGTGCTTCCAACACCATCTCTCTCACTCATTTCCCTGCTGAAGTAGAAAAATCACAAATATGTGCCAACTGAGAGGAAGCAAATGGGAGCCCTGCGCAGCCTGAACACGGAATCCCAGCAGAAGCCCGGCTCCTCCCCAAGCCACGGCACTCAGGGTGCACGGTGGAGTTACCTGGAAAGCGTTTCCCAAATCTCAGCCTCTCCCCTGTGAGGTCATACTCAGGAGCCAGAGACAGGCATGCAGAGTTGGAAAAGCTGTCCATTTGGCTTTTATAGGGCTTCCCACACCATTCCTTACAAGGTCTGAGTCTAGCACCCGATCTCCCCTTGCCAGAATGGAGAGCATCCTACTTTCAGCCCTGGTTCTGCTCGCCTCACAGAGTCTTTGAACACTGGGGATTGCTAAGGAACAGCAAGGTCAATGGTTCAAAACCAAGAGTCACTCCCGGGGGAAGAGACTGTCTACTTTGGGAAAGATTTGCAGTCTCAGAAAGCCATTGGGGCAGTTCTGTAGGATGAAGAGGAGTCAGAGTCAGTTTGACGGCAGCGAGTTTGTTTTTTTTGTCTTATTTTTTTGAGTCAATTACAATGGTGGTATCTTCCGTAATCATTCCAACTACATGTTAAATGGCTCAGTGCTGGGCTGTATATTGAGGGCCTTGTAGACGTTGGGGGTGGATGTTGACAGCAACCAGGCAGGTGGGTGACTGTCCGGCTTCAGTTGATAGAGGGAGGTGATAAGGCGCAAAGAGGAATTAGCTACGTTGTGGTAGTTCACGTGCTGTGCAACTTGTGGCCTTTGTGATGACAACACTTGGAAAACGCTGAGACCTGAGACAAGTTCACTGCCTTTGTGCACCTCAGTGGGCTCCCATAAAGAGAAAATGCATCCCTCCAAGGACTGCTTGGGACAGAGCATGAGAAACCACCTGATGGTACTTGGCCTGAGGTAGGGCGCCAGGTGCACAGGAGATGGTGGGCTTCTGGGTGGATTTACATTTCATCTCGGTGGCTTACATTCCCTGATGCAGAACTGTTCTAAGGTGGAAGCTTTTGAAGTAAATCCAATTCTTACAAGCTGCACATGGAAGGGTCTGGAAAACATTCCAGGTGACAGCTCACACTTGACTAGGCCATGGTGGTGACTTCAAACCTGTGGTGGCCCAAGCTGGGAAAGGCCATGTCTGGAAGTATCAGGCGTCACCTAGCATATCTGCCCCCTTATGAGCTCCTATCAATATACTGCGGTTGAGTCCACTCTGACATAGAAACCCTATTGGATGGTCTGAGGCTGTAAATATTTACAGGAGCAGATGGCCTCACCTTTCTCACATAGAGCGAATGGTGGGTTTGAACCATGGGCCTTTTGGTGAGCAGTGCAACTTGTAACCCACTATGCCACCACAGCTCCATTAGAAGCACTAGAGCATTGCATTTCTCCCCAAATCTGGATATAATGCTTGTTGAATCACACACAGTTCAGAGCAGAGAGAAATCATCTAGACCCTTCTTTCTGCTCTGGGGGATCCAAGAGCTGCTTCCTTCCCTCCTCAGTCAGTTCACATGACTCTGTTCCTGGTCTTCGTGGTCAGGCTCCCCCTTTTCCCTCTCTTCCTGCCCCCCGTTCCTTATTACCTGCATCCTTTTAAGGTTGGGGAAGTCCCCAGGTGAGATCTGGTGCTCCCGCTCGATCCGGCCATAGATCTCAGCCAGGTTGTTCACCAGCTCCTTCTTCTTATTGTCCTTTCCAAACACGGAGGGCATCTCCTTCTTCAGGGAGCTGATGATGTAGGCGTGGACCTGAGATGTGGGGCAGAGAGGGAGCTTTGGATCAGCATTCTTCACCCAGCCCCTCCACGTGGGTTTACTCTCATCCCACTTCTTCCCATAAAGCCCTTCCTCTTTCCCCTTCTCCATTTAGAATCATCCTCATCTCTATCCTCTGAGTCCCCCCTTGCTTGGATGCTGAGCTGTTTCCCTACATCATACAGGAAAGGAGAGATTGTGGGGAGGTGAAGGTGGAGGCAGTCACAGGAGGGTGATGGTGATTTGGATGACAATGAAGATAAGAACAGCGTGGTTCACTGTTGCTGAGCATTTGTTGGCCGACAAACCTGAAGGCCAGCAGTTCTAAACCATGGGAGGAAGCTGAGACTTTCCGCTCTTGTCTTGGAAACCAGCTAGAGCACCTCTACCCTGTCCTGTAGGGTCACTGTGAGAGTGAATCCTCCAACAACTGTTTAATCGTAGATGGGGGAACAGGAAAAGAGAGACGAATGACCTTGCTGGGCTTGGGGTTTCCCCAAGAAATGTTACAGTCTGGTTCAACCTGAGCCTATGATTCTAGACAGCACATGCTGTCCTTGGGGTGCCAGAATTGGTCTAGCTAATGTTGGTGATGCAGGGTTTCACATGCAAATCACTCTCATGGGGGCAAGCAACTGCCCAGTTTTTTTGGGGGGGGAGGGATGTACTGACTCTCCCATCTCTACTCCTAAATGCTTGGCTTCTACTGCCCATGCTCCCATCTCCCCAGCCAGGGGCAGCCTCACCTTGGCCAGCCTGGCTCTCTTGATGAGGTCATTGAGCTTGCGCAGGGCAGCATTTCGGGGCAGACTCTGGATGTCTCGGAACAGGTCCTGCTCCTCGGCCTCGAAGAGCTTCCGGTTGTCAGGGATGAGCAGGGGATGGGACCAGAAGGAGCCGATGTAGACCCTGATCACCTCTGGGGTGTTCACGATCTTCCCCAGGGACCACATGAGGGCCCCGTAGACCCGCATCAGCTGCTGGGTCTCGATCTGGTCGGCCTTGTTCAGTACCACCCGCATCTTGTCCTCGTGGTTTTTGAGGGCCTTGATGACCTCCGAGAACTCATCGGAGATGTCCAGCTTGTGGGCGTCGAAGAGCAGAATGATGCGGTCAACCCGCTCAGCAAACCACTCGAGGACAGCTGCAAAGTCATAGCCTGTCGGCAGATGGGACAGTCAGGGGGAGGGCTCTGTGCAGGGAGAGGCGGGCAGGTGCAGTCAAAAAGCTTAGACTCTAGAGGCAGACATATCTGACCCCTTCACATTCTAATGATGCATCTTTTAATCTTTTATTAGGGGGAAGCTACTGAGTGTCTTTGAGGCAGGGTGCTTTCTCATCTATAAAGTGGGTGCACCAGTACCGAACTGATAGAATTTGGTGGAGTAACGACACCCACAATCAAGCGAATAGTAGATGCTCATTATCATTGATAATATCCTTCTCATAACATGAGCCACCCAGGCAGCTTCCCTAACCTTCCTGACTGTAATATCAGCCAGGAGTTACTGGGCAAGCATCTTCGGCCAGTCAGACTCAGACCTTACTGATTGGGCCAGAAAACAATACCACGGTGAAATGGCAGATGCTGATTTATATCATGCCTATCACGGGTCTGGAAGAATCTACAGTTCTCATTCACAGAAACACAGGACTTGTCCTCATTCCTGTTCATGAGTTTACAGCTTTCCTTACGTGCATGCTGCGGTGCAGAACTCCCAACTCTTAAACCCAGAAGACAGCTCTTCCTCAGACTGTGACTTAGCTGTTTGTTGCTAGGTCTTGGCTCCCTGGTACAAGGCAACTTCAGGTCAGGCTGGTTCCTGCAACCTCAATATATGTTTGCTGCCCTGAGTAGCTGTGGGTTTGGGAGGGGCTGAGCAGGAGAAACTGGCCCCAGTCTGCACACCAGCCTCGGTGTCACCCTCAGCAACAGCTGGGAGGGGTCACCCGCCTTGTCCTCCATCAAAGACGGAGACCGTAGATGAGAAAGCGAGAGGCAGAAGGAATCAGCAGAGACACAGAGCCCACTAGCAGCAGGGCGGGGTGGCATCTGAGTGGGGCTCTCGAGCTTGCTTTTGCCATCTCTCTCACCTACTTCGGCTACCTTCCTCGGCTTCCACCATGTTCCATGACCTGGTTCCCTAAAGCATCTGGCATGGCACGCACACCTGGAGAACTGAAGCTCATGGCCACCACAAAGCATGAAGGCAAGACACCAGGACCAAGGTTCCAGCTCCTGCCCACCACACAGAGGGAGGCTGGGTCTGAGATGTCTGAAGATCTGCCTGTCTGTGACAGTGGTCCTCTGATTTGAGCATGCACCGGGAGAGCTGCATGCTAGTCCAGCCCCAGAGCTTGTGACCCAGCTAATGAGGGGGGCAGGAGAGGATGAGGCAGCTGGCCCAAGCAGTACACGAACCTCCGGTCTCTGAGCACTGTGCTATATGGTTCATTACCACGGACACCTTTCATTCTTAAAGGCAGATACTAACATCCATCCTGTTTTGTAGAGAAGAGAGAGATGGAGTGGTCTGTCCAAAGTCACTCAGTCTGTATGTGACGGGGTTTGGATTCTAATCCCAGAAGGGATTCTAATCTCCAGCACTGTTGCTATCAGATGCTCTTTAATTAGTTTATAGAGTTTATAACAGAGGGCTGGAAGGGGGTGATTTTAGACACACCCCCATCTTAGATAGGGAGGAGCCTGAGGAGAAGGGATCCTCTTTCCTCTCTGGAATCTTTTGCACATCTAGGCAAGGGTCCTCAAACTTTTTCAGCCTGGGAGCTACTTATAAAATGATCAAGTCAAAATGATCTACCACACAGGTACAAAAATGCAAAACATATACATATATTTATTACATTTATTCATAAATACATTGAGAATTCTTTGTACAATGTATGTTTATGTACCTTGCATAACTGCATGAGTCCTTATTACACAACACAATTAACTATGTACATTATTTTTGTCTTTACCTGACTTTACTCTGATGACTTGCACTGAATGGAATGAGTCAGGGATGCACAGTCCGAACAGTAGCTCCTGACAGCCAGCCTCAAGCACACTTCCAAGTGATCATCAGTCATGGCGGAATGGTACTTGGACTTAATGACCTTTATGTGGGAAAAGCCTGACTCACAGAAGTAACTAGAGCTAAATGATACAGTCAAGGAGGTAGGGCATTTTCTCATGTTTGGACTTTCCCTCTGTGAGTAAGTTCCAGAACTCTTCACTTGCTCTGGACTTCAGCTGAATGTTGGCTTGTAGTGTCAAAATCCCCCATTCCATATGAAAGTGATACATTTATTGTCTTCTTACTTGGTCCAACTCCCCCACTCATTTTAATATCCTTTCCTATGTTTAAGAGGAAAAAAAAACAAGGTCTAAAAATTGGCATTAACTTAGCTTGTCAGTTTTGCCACACTTAATACAATTGTTTGCATGTGCGTTTCACCTCTAAGATTGGCTGCGCTGTAAAACAGTTAAGTGAAGGGATTGATGACAGGCTTATGTCTATTTTTTTAATGCCATGCGACCTACCCACACTACATTTGCAATCGACTAGTTGATTGCGATTGAGTCCTATTGATGGAGCCACTAAGCAATCCAGGTCGTTGAAGGGTTTTCTACTTTTTTCACCAGAGATACCTGGGGATTCCTAGGTGTGTCTATTTGTGGTGTATTAATGTATTATCACTGGTGGTGCAGTGGCAGAATCCTTGTCTTACAAGAGGGTGAAGAGGTTCAATTCCTGGCCACTGTACTTCATGGGAAGTCACCTCTCATCTGCTGGTGGAGACCTGTGTTGCTAGGATACTAACCAAAGAGCCCTGGATGGGGGGTAGGGGCTGTTGGGACTGCTAAGGGAAAGGTCAGAGGTTCAAAGCCCCAGCCAGTCAGCCTCTCCTCAGGAGAAAGGCTATCTGTTCCTCTAAACACTTATAAAGGTTTGCTGAGTCAAAGTCAGCTGCATGGCAGTGGGTCTTATGTTAACTAGCTATCACTGGAGCTTCCAGACTGAGACAGACTAGGGAGAAAATCTACTTCTGAGAAACTGGCCAATGAAACCCCAAGGGACCATGTCCCACAGACTGGGCCTGCCGTCAGTCAGGGGGGACAGAGTGACTCATCACACGGCTCCCATCATGCATTGCCACAGTGCACCCGGGAATGTATCCCTTCAGCATCTCAGAAGACCATTGTCAAGCTCAGGTAGAACCATCCTTGGGACACCCAGTCCCAATGAAAGGCTCCCCCTTATTCCTACACAGAGGTGATTTTTCTCTGACATTAGCTGGCTACTTCTTGAACACATGTCCTACGAGTTTTTTTTCCTCTTCCTCCTCTGACAGAAATTGTAAACTCAGGAAGCAGCAGGAGAAGCTTAGAGACAAACTGTCCACCTTCCTGCTATTCAAACAGGGAAGGTGAGGCTCACTGTGGGGAAGGCATGACCCCCGGAAGGAGGGTCTGCCCCTGTGTGGGCAGTATTTGAAGTTGTGGCATAAACTGGCTTTAGCCTTGGTATGCAGGGGCAAGTGCCTTCTCAGGTCAGGGCGAGAAAGGGCTGTGCTGCAGAAAAGGCATCCTTCCTGGGTGGAGGTCAGCAGGAGTTTTGAGAGCTACAGGGACCCGCTCCAGACCTCCTTGCCTATAGGAAGCGGGCCTTATGCTCCAACTTCTCATTCAGTGCTTGTTCTAGCTTCCAAGGCTTGCACGTGGTGACTTCATTTTGCCCACACAGCAGGTAAGGTGTGGCCTTCTCACTTCACAGAGGAAGAGCACACAGTTCAGAGGCGTGAGCGGAGAGTAAAACAAGTGCCCAGAGATGGTCCAGGTCTGGGCAGGGTGTGCAGGCCCTAGGCTCACTGCCCAGTAGCATTGCCCACCTCTGTCAGCTGGCTAGCCTCCTTCTCCTCCCTTCCCAGCCTGCCTGCCTGCCCCAGCCTGCTCCTGCCACTGTGCCCCACTCCAGATGGCTACAGCCTCCAAGCTCTGAGCAAACCACCCTGCCCCCCTCAGCCCCCAGGCAAGTGCCTGTCTGTTTTCAATCTTCTTTTTGGCATAGCCCTGCACAAGCGAGGCTGCTCTCTGTGCAGAGGCATGCTTACAAGCTGTGGGAGGGGTCAGAGACGCCAGGAAATTGGGGCCAGTAGATTGCCCTTCTCCCACCACCACCCCTGAAAAGTGGTGGCAGCCTGGCTGCTCTGATGCGCAGGGCTCAGCAGTCCTTGACATTGGGACTATCCAGATGTCCAAAGCCAGGGTGCGGCTGTAGCTGCGCAGGCCTGGGATGCGGCAGCTGGGAAGAGCATGCCCCAAGCCTCTCCTGTCTGCACAGCACATTTTATCCTTCCACACTGCGTATGCCTGGACTCACACCGGCCGCTCACAACCGGCGGTGGCAGCCGAGCCAGCTATCACTGTGCACGCTACTGATGGAGGCACAGAGAGGGTGAGGCCAGAGGCAAGCCCACCACTCAGACCTATCCATGCTAAGTCCAGCCAGCTAGCTGCTTCTCCTGGAGAGGGTGCAGGGACAACTTCCCACCACCCGACCACCCCTCAACACCACTGCTGCCAGAACAGGACAGCCCTCACCCCCCCCTGTTTCTGCCAATCACGTGTTCTAGGAGCTCTTGTAGCACCTGTCTGGGTGGTTGCACCTCCTCCTGAAATCCTCACCAGGAGTCTGTCTCCCCACTGCGTCAAGAGACCCTGCCAGCAGGGTCCCAGCCTGCTGTCTCTCATACCCACCTCCATGCCTGGCACCCAGCAGGGACTCTGTGGGAAACTGTTGAACAGAACAGAAACAGGGATCCTGCTCTGGGTTCTACATCTGGAAGGCCTGTGACTTGGAATTTACCAGCGACTCTGCCGAGGTGTTAGGAAGACCAGAGCAAACCAAACCAAAGGATGCGAATGGAGCTGCTTGGCCTGGTCATGGTCACTCCTCTTGTGTCGTCCTGCTCCCCACACTTTTATAAAGCTCTTCTTCTAAGTGCCAGTTTCTGTGCAGTGGGATGTGTTCTCGAGGGTCACCCGAGGAGGGAGGTCTGGGCAAGCTCAGCTCTAGTTCCTTGCCCAGCCAGGAACGTGCTGTGTGCCTTGGCTAAGCAGCTGCCCCTCTCTGGGCCTCGGTCTCTTTGGTCTCCAAGCCAGGGGATGAAGGGAACCACCTGTGAGCTTCTTTTCTCCCTTCACGATTCACACCAGAGGGATGAGGGTGGGGAGCACTGCCGGAAGGATGGAGGAGAGAGAAAAGAAGGTCTCTGCAGCACTACTAGCAAAGGAGGTTGGGGACTGCTTTTCTGACCTCCTGGGGGGGACGCCTGTGTGAGGTCTCCTGCCTGAGGGCAAGCAGATGGCTTCTGGGAACGCTTCCTATGACCTTACTGGCACCCAAACCCATGCATTCAATCCAGACTCACAGCAATCCCGCAGGGCAGAGGGTTTCTGAGACGGCAAGTCTCCTGGAGTTTGAACCACGGTCCTTAAGCTGAACAACCTGGAGTCTAACCCCTACAGCCAGGACTCCTTTTTACAGGCACCGAAGCCTAACACCCATCCTTCTGCTGTGTTTGCAAATGCTGCAGGCTCCGGCAAGCGGCGATCACATTACAAAGTCAGCATGGCCAGGAACCTGCTCCCAGGGCGGGCTGTGAGAACCATCAGTACCCAGCGCTGCCTCCGGGATGCTTCCAGAAGCTCACTCTCCCTGCACTCAGCGAACCAGCACAGGACGTTCCTAGTCTACAGACGGGGACACAGTGGTGTAGTAGTCTGGACTTGAACACAGGTAGGGGATCCTGAATTCTCTTCTAGAGGGGCCTTCTGAAAGGTACCGGCTATGCCCCAGGGTGGAAATGGGAGCAGAGTCAGCTCTGCGGCTAATGAGTTAGGAGGCCTTGGGCAAGTCTGATGCTCAATTTTCTCAGTGATACAATGGGGACCATCATGCGTAGGGTTACCTGTTGGGCTGCTAACTGCAAGGTCAGCAGTTTGAAACCACCAGTCTCCCCAAGAGACAAAGATTCGACTTTCTACTCCTGGAAAGAGTTATAGTCTCGGATACCCACAGGGGCAGTTGAACCCTGTCCTATAGGGCTGCTGTGAATCACATTCAACTCAATGGAGGTGGCTGAAGGAGAGGGTCAATGACAGAGCCACGCCCAATAAAGAGCGGCTGCCCTAATGTCCAGGGTCAAGGTCGTGTCCGGTGATAGGCGCCATTCTCTCCCTTTGGTCCCAAGGACAGTCACCCAATCCCACAATGAGCTCTGGGTCCCCTGCAATAGCAGCAGCAGCAGCTGGGTCGACAAGTGTCCCCTCACGGGTGCGGGGGACATTGGACCCTGAGAGACTGAAGTGCAGTGAACATGCTGGCTCGGCACAGTGCAACGGGGCTCTGCGGCTTTCTCCCCCCTGCTGATGGACTCCAGAGGGCCGGACACAAACACGTCTAAGTCATGCCAGGCAGGAAATCAAGGAGGCAAACAAACATAAGAAGCGGAGCCACTCCCCCCTCCCCCACCACTGGCTTCCTCCCTGCTAAGCAGTGCCAGGCTACTTGAGCTCAGAGTCTGCACCTTTGTGCCTTCAGCCAAAGCTGAAGGGGGCATCCTTTCTTCGTGGGCACCACTGTGGGGCCACACACTGTGGAGCCAACTTAGAAGCAGGCAGAGGGCCTCTCCCTACCATTAAGACAGAAAAACCAGGAGTGGAGGAAATCCGTTGGCCACACGTCAGGGGGTCATGGAGGAAGACTAGTGATGTGCACCTGCTTCCACAGGTGAGGGAGTGGGGACCCAGAGGCGCAGCCACACAGCAAGGGGTTCACACACGCAGGCCCGACCCCGGTCTGCACCTCCCAGTTCACACGGGCTTCTTGGCTCCTGAGGCTGGAGCTCTGAAGACCGAGTGTGTGTTTGCTGTGATAGGTATGTGAAGTCCCAGCCCACACAATCTCTTTCAAGAACCGAAGACGTCTAAAAAGGCAGCCATGTCTGAAACATGGGAGGGGTTCTGCTGGCAATGGAGAACCAAAGTCACATTCCATGTCACCCAGAGGTAACTGCCCAAAGTGGCTTGTGCTCAGCACGAACCTATCCTCGGGAGGCTTCTGGAGAGTATGGGCACAGGTCCTGGGGTCCTCGAGACCCCTCACTCGAGAAGCATTCTCATTGCCATCCAATCACAAGGTCGGCAGTTCAAAACCACCAGCAAGATGAGTTTTCTCCTCTTATAAAAACACTGCAAAACAAAACAAAACAAAACCACCCCCCCCCAAAAAAACACTGCAGTCTTGGAAACCCAGGGGGCTGTCTGTCCTATACCCCATCCTATAAGGTCGCAGTGAGCTGAGCACCCAGTGGGTCAGGGGCAGGCTCGGGGTGCAAGGCTTGGGGTGGCCGCCCAAGGTTGCAGCTTGGCAGACCCCCAGCGAAGGGGTGGGGTGAACAGTTTGTGCCGATGCCTGTCGCTTGGCACCTTTCCTGGGAAGCTGATGATAGTGCATCATGGGGCCTCTGGGCTGGGACTCAGGAGACCAGAGTCCCGTCCAGCTGGGACTACTCTGACCCGGCTGGGTTCCCGCGGTTCCCAGAAGTACCCCCTCAGTCTGGGTGGTCCGTGACATCGCCCCGGGCGGGGCTGCTGGGGTTTTCTAGCGCAGAGGCAGCGGGGAATTGCAGCTCTCTGGGGAGGACACTTGGTCTTCCGGAGCCCCCGCCTCTGCCCCATCTGAGCTTCTTCCCGGTAATGAGCCCTGCCTGGGCACATCCTGTCAGGACGGGAGGCACCTCTGCCTGCCTCCCCTGCCCACGGCGGGCGCCTTCATTCGGTGCGCTGGCCCGTAACCTTGGGCTCAGCTTCTTAGAGGCCAGTCTGGGAAATGCATCTGATCCTCACAAGACTCCCCCAGTTCACACACCCCAGACCTGGGCAGAGAGCCCCCTCCCCCAACCCACCCTGTGAGCAAGGGCCAAGCTTTGCTGGCTCTAGTCTGGGGCCTGAGGACCCCCTCTGTCCCCCTCCCCACTCCCCAGGGAATCCCAAGGCTGAGGGAGCCTTTGGGGAAACTCCTGGGGCAGAAGTTGGCACTTGGACATGGCCCGCAGGGCCCAGAGGACGCGTCTGTACAAAGGTGGAACTGTAGCCCCTCCTTCTGAGGGGACACAGTGCTGTGCTGGGCACAAGCTGGTGAGGTTGGGGCAGACTTTAGGCTCCAGGCGCCTGCCTCTCTGCCCCAGGGAAGAGGCTCATTTCAAAGCACTCGTGATTCTGGGTGCTCACTCGTGTGTCTGCTCTAGTGGGCCGGGGCATGGGGGCAGTGGTGAGGTGGCGCAAGGCCAGGCGCAGGGTCTTCTGTTGTAGGCAGGTTTGCTGGGAACCAGACCTGCCTCGAGGACACCTAACCATCGTGTGTGTGAAGGGTTGTTTTCGCTGTGTGTGAATGTATGTACCTGTGCGCACACATGTGTATGTGTGTCTCAGGGGCAGGTTGGCAAGGTGTGTATGTTTATGTACAGTGAGAGAGGCTGTCTGTGTATGTGTGTGCCTATGTATGGGAGGTTATTCGAGGTGTGTATGTGCACATATGTGTGAGTGTATGTAGGTACAGGTATGAGGGTATGTGGTGTGTATGTTTATATAGGATGTGTGAGGGTGGATGTGTGAGTGTGTTGGGGGTGTGTGTATATATGGGCGTGTGTGTGTGTGGGGGGGGGTGAATGGTGGCGCCTATGTGAGGACTTGTGAGGAAGTGTTCTTTGTGGGTGCTCTCCATGGACCTTGTTGGTGGTCCCACTGACACCTTGAGGGGCTTGGTTTGGTTCCCCTTCCCTGGCTTTCCTGATCTCTGCAGCACTGGCCCAGGGATGACAAGGCAGTGCAAGGGGTCTGGTTATGGACTCTTGTTTTCATCACAGACTCTTTTCGCCAGCAGCAGAATTTATGGTCTGGACCCAGAAAGGCAGAGAACAATGGGGTTTGGCTACTTCTCCCAGTGGTGGGCGGGACCTGAGGGGCAGACAGGAGAGTCAGACGTGTGTAGGGCAGCAGTAGGTGGTGGATCGCTTGAGTAGGCTCTCCTGTCCCTAGCTGTTGTGACACCTGCCAAAGGACTGCGGGTGCTGCCTCTGCTAGGGAGCCTCCGGGGAAGAGAAGGTGGGGAAAGAGGCCGATGGGAGTGCCTGACGCAGCTGAGATCAAATGTTAACAGGGTTAATTAGGACTGTAAAAATTTGGACTGCTAACATGGGAGTTGGTCATTAGTCTACTAGAAAAAAAAATGAACCAATTTAGAAGCAGGAAGAGGGGCTTTCACCACCATCAAGGGAAAAACCAGGAGGGGAGTGAATCCTGGGGGGCTGAGACCCAAGGGTGGCAGCAGCAGAGTCTGAGTCGGGGTGGGGGGGCGGGCTCCCAGCCCACAGACCAGGAGAAGCTGAGTGTCTCTGGTCTGGACACTCTCTTGTACAGTGGGCTGCCTCCAGGCACTGCCTTGGGGAGCTAGGCTTGCAGACCCGCCAAGGTAGAGCTGAGCACCTTGGGGATGAGGCTTACAGGGGGTGGAATGGAGTGCCCTGTGCACATTGACTGGCAGTGCTAACAGAGCTAACGGTAACATGTGGGATGAAGAGGGGACTTTTCCACAATTACATACTCCACAATATTAAGCAACCTATTTACCAGCATTTGGAGTGCAAGTTATGTTAGCTGTTCTCCCTGAAGCTCCAGTTATATGAGACCTTTGTATGATTCACAATTAAGCTGACTCCCCTGCTGTTAGGATGATAGTCCGCTTCCACTGAAGCCTGTGGACGGATTCACATACTGTTGTTAATGATCTCTAGTGTAACCTGTTTAGCCACATCCAGGAGTCTGGGGTCTGGTCTTGTCACATGGGACCCTGATAGCTCCCTTTACTACAAAGTGTGCATATGGCACAACCCCTTCCTGTGACTTATGTCCTTGCCTGTAAATGGGGGCCTGGCATGGCTCCAGAGGGTGTATAAGGATTGGACATAGGATAGAGACTCTCTCCTGCCTCTCTGTCCTACCCCTGAGCACTGGACGCTCTTGGTTCCTCTCCCTCATTATGTAATCCCTTCCCCTATTCTCTCTCCATGTGGATCACCAAGCGGGGTGGAGGTGAGCATGCTACCCTGATGTGAAATGTGTCTGACTCTCATTGTTTCTCTCTCTCTGTCTCATGCTCTGTATATTTTTATTATAACAAATAATTATCGCTGTACAACTGCGCCTATTGAACCCGTGATGTATGTATCAGAAACCGGCTTCTTCTGATAGGAATATTGACTGGGGAGGCCAGAGCCAGGCCATGGGGCAATGGATCAGAAAGAACCTGGCACAGTGAAGAGACAGTCTTGACCACAGAACTGTATCCTGAACATTTCTGATAATGAAGTGTAACCTGTTAACCTCCCTAGTACACTCCATAATTAGGAGCACAGTCTGTTCCAGGTGGTCATTGCCCTGAATTACTGAACCTAACAGAAAAGAAAGTGCTGTGGGAGGGGCAGGTTGGGTCAAAACTGGTAAAGTTTGGAGGGGGTTATGTTTACCCCAGCCTCATGGGAATCAGTCTTGGGTTGATGCTAATTATAAGTCTCCTTCTCTCTCTTGTGACATCAGAGGGGGTCAGAGGTCACTCTTTTTCCCCGCAAATAGCAGAAGATAAAGGCAGGCAAGAGGAACATAGGAATAGATTTTTAAAAAAGAATGGAATGGGGTAGATGCTGAAGATGCAGGAGTCCTTGGGACCAGGGCTGTTACAGATGGTGGCAGAGGCTGTGCACTGAACAACTGTGTGGGGTGCTGGTCACACAGATTCGGATGTAACTGCTGCTGCTGCTGCTGTTGCACAGCGGTGGCCCTGGCTGGCAGAAGAAGGGAGCTCATTGTGACACAGACACAAAGCTGAATGAAGCCTGCATTTCTATGACTGCGTGTGAGACGGGTATCGATACCACATGACACAAGGGCACACTGAAGCTCAGAGAACCTGCAACTTGTCAACCCTTACATAGTTCTAAAACCCAGGGCCCTGAATTCCCGGGAGCATCTGCAGCCAGCAATCAGGACGTACTACCTCACAGGTGCATATGCTACCCCCCTCCCTCCAGGGCAGACAGCCTGAAACGCCTTCCCTGGGGGGACACGGGCTGCCCTGTCGGCCTCAACTCAGAAAGCCTATGGTGGACCACTGCAGGGACTGACTGATTGGAAGAGACTGAGTGATTAGAGAAAGGAAACAAAATTAGATAGAAACACTACCTATTCTAGCACGGGGTCCTGCCCCACAGCCAGCACTGAGGGGGGAAGAAGGAAGTGAGGGACGCTGGTGGCCTGCTTCCCCCTCCCCATGACACTGCCCCCCTCTACCACACAGCCCACAGACAGGAGACTGGTAGGTCCTGGATTCCCAGACTCCCCTGCACAGGGGGCCATCAATGGCAAGAACTGTTCACAGTTTCAGAATGCCCTCCGGGCTCAGTTACTTTCTTTACCTTCGTCTTCTGAGGTTGACCTCCCACATACCCAACCGAACCCCCCAAATATGCCGCGACGGAGTTCTTTCCAACTCCTGGCCAGGACCGTGGGTTCCTGTCGCCTAAGCTACAAATGAGTTACGACTCACCCCCCGAGCCCTGCCCAGGACTGCCCTACGCAGCACACGGGGCAGTGCTAGCTCTTCAAGGGACAGTGAGGTCTCAGGTGCCTGTTCGTGGCTGTGGTGGGGAGTGGATATTGCAGAACAAACCGCAGAGCGCAGGTGGGACACCCCGCAGGCCTGACGGACTCACCTCGGCTGATCCTCTGCTTCTCCCCCGAGAGGATCCCCGGCGTGTCGATGACACTGATGCTCTCCAGCACAGCGTTGGGCAGCTGGGCACACACGAACCTGCACAGGTGGAGAGGAGACCTAGAGATGAGCACCTGCCCTCTGGGCATCCCTCGGACCCCTTGTTTCCGCCACTCGCCAGCCTTCCCGATCCACATGCCCAGCTCCGTCTCTCCCTCTCTCCTAGCTGAGCCATTGCTTGTTAGTGGAAGAGTTCCCATCCACCGTGGGTCCACTCAGTCCCTAGAAAGAGGCGGATAGACCATCCAGGGCTGGGGCCTCCAGGTCTCTTGTATCCCTAACACATCACACACTAGAGCTTTCTCGGTGTGTTAGTAAAGCTCCGATCGACCAATAAGACAACTCCATGTCAACCTGTCCCACATGTGTGACTTCAGTCTTGGTTGGATTCTTGTGGACCAAGTCCCTCGCTGCCCTTCACCAGCTACCTCTATCTGGAGCGACGAGTTAACTGGACCTCCACTATGAGACTGAGCTTCTTTAGACAGCCACGGAGAAAACTCCAGACTCTTACATTCCCTGGGCCTTTGGGAAAACATCTAGGTTCTTCCCCTAAACCACGAGCCTAGGCAGAGGTGGATGGGGAGATTCCACCGCTGGGCCAGTCCTTGTTGACTGGTGACCTTGGGCAAAGTCACCGCCCTTCTTCATTTGCAGATGGGGAGTTGTTCAACGATGAGTTACTGAAATTCTACTCTCTGCAAGATGCTGAGCGCCCCTGGCCAGAGGCTCACAGCCTTTCTAGATTACAGTGTAGATTCCCAGGCCCTGGTCAGACGCAGCTACAGCAGGGTCCCCCTCACACCCGGAATATGGACTTAGAAGCAGATTCTAGGGAGTATTCTGAAGCAGACAGGGCCCTATGGTTGGGAGGTGACACTCTGCTGTTCAGACCTTGGTCCCTACTCCCCAGGAGCACAGAGTCTGGCCGTAGAGAGAAGGCAACTCCAACAGGAGGTGTCTCAGGGTCAGCACATGAGGGAGGTCCTATGAAGGGCTGGGGTATCCAAGGCAGAGAGTTGGCTTTCAGGGCTGGCATCCTAAGGGAGGAGGCCCTGGAGCTGGTCACACCACCCAGGGATATATAATGGACCTGTAAATGCATCTATGCCAACTTGACTCCAACTCGTGCCTATCCTGTGTGTCACAGTATAGACCAGATCCATAGGGTGTTCCTGGCTGTGAATCTTTATGGAAGCAGACCACCAGGCCTTTCTTTCACAGCACTTCTAGGTGGGTTTGAATAGCCAACTTTTAGGTTAATAGCCAAGCACCACTTGGGTCCCCCACAGGGCTATGCAAACACCAGTTAGGCTATGATAACCATCAAGTTTTACTGAAGGAAATACTGCTAGTTCGACATGCCAGCACCTCCAAAGACAAGTTGGTGAGCCTAACTCAAGATGCCCCTTACTTCAAGTCTCCTCGTTTCTTTCTTTTTTCTTCTCCATATTTCTATCACCACCTAATCCACATATCATCTAATTCAATAGTTTAGTCACTCAATCATATCAGGAAGCATTGTACAAATCATTACCACAATCAATTTTCGAACACCCCTCCACTCCTGTGGTTAAATCACTTTTTAAACAAATTGTGTAATCACAATCAGTCCTTCCTGCCTGCATGGTTCACTCCCGATATCTCCTCACTTCTCCTCTCTCCCAGCCCAGCCCCGACCTCTCCAGTCAACCCTCGATCCATTATTATCTCTATGCAGCCACTCCTTTTGGGCTTCCCAGACTGGGTAACCCAAGGGGAACAATGAAAATATAAAAATAAGATGGTAAGGGCAAAATAATACTAATATAAAGATGAACATACAAATAACGAGTAAGAAAGAAAAGATCACCCTCAATATTTAAAAGACAGAGAAGACACTTTTTTTTTTTTTGGTCATGGAGCACTCCAGAGGTCCTTGTACCAAGAAAGAACTCATTCAAGTCAGGTCAACCGGGAGGTCAACAGACCAAGTATCAAGTTCGATCCACCATAATCAAGTTGACAATGATCACTGTCTGATAGTAAGGCTGTGTGAGACCCTTGCCTGTGGCTCGTGGGAGTCTGCCAGCGGATTCATCTAACCCAGTGGTTCTCAGCCCTTTGGGGGGGTCACAAGACCCTTTCACAGGGGTCACCTAAGACCATCAGAAAACACATATTTCTGCCACGTGCAGCTATGTCCACATACAAGTACCTGGCATGAGGGCTTTTACCTATGCTACCCCATGCTTCAAGACAATGTTTCATTTATGTGTCATTAGAAATACTTCACAATATAACAACGTTGTTTTTGTGATTCATCACTATACTTTCATTGTGTGCAATTTATAACAATGAAAATACATCCTGCGTATCAGATATTTACATGACGATTCATAGCAGTAGAAAAATGACAGTGATAAAGTAGCAACAGAAATAATTTTATGGTTGGGGGCGGAGTCACCACCACATGAGGAACTGTATTAAAGAGTCAGGGCATGAGGAAGGCTGAGAACCGCTGATCTAACTAGTTTCTCTCCTCCATAGCCTTCTGCAGATTGGACGTTCGTGCATTTAGCTCTGGTACTCAGCGACACCACCAC